>PVHX01027220.1:0-19696 GCA_004024805.1 Geosciurus inauris | reverse complement strand
TTCCCCCATCATGCATGAGGCCCGTATTCACTCCCTAGCACCACTACAAAACAAAACAAAACATTCCCTACAGTTCTGGTGACCCAGATGGGATGATAAAAATCACTGCTCATTTCAGAGGCTGTGGTGGGGACCCTGAACCCTGACTAAACTGGTCTATGCAATTAACAACAATGGTTATTTTACCAAGGATGTGCCTGGAATGTCTACTTTAAAGAACTGAATGACTACTTTAGAGAACTGAGGATTGACTTTATAAAGCCAATAGTAGCCCGTGGAGAAACTGGCATTAGGTGGTGTCCGTTATCTAGAATCAAGACCCTAGCAGCTTCATTTACCAGAAAAAGGGGACCAGAAACTCTCCTTACCTGGAAGATGAGTTCAAACACAGCAAAAGACAGAGATACAGTAAAAGTTCCTACAGTGCAGTGGCTGGGAACTCTCTGGTCTAGATGCCTATAACTGGCTGCATCTGGAGATCAAAAGAAGAGGCAGGAAGGAAAGTGGAGAAAAGGGGAAGGGAGAGTAAGAAGGGATAGCCAGCCCCCAACTCCACCCTGGCCTGTCTCCTCCAGGGAGAACTCTCAGAATACTTACCACCACTTGGGTAACCTGCTATGTCCTCCCTCCCTGCTCTGTCCTCCTTCCTTGGGTTGTGAACTTGGGGTGTCTGAGCCCTTAGTCCCACATCCAGCCAAGGGCCAGCATTATAGTATCTGTCCAAACACACAGGAGTCTCCATAGGGTACAGGGGAGAGACTTGGGGAGGGTCCTGGGCCTGAGAGGGGAAGGGGATTCCTCCAGGAGGAGAAGTGTAAACACTAGGGTAGATGACACTCTCCTGAGGTCTGGTTTGAACCAAGGGGCCCATGTAAGGACTTAGCTTACATGTCACTCCATGGGGATCAAACCTGGAAACCTCCCTTTCCTCAGCTAATTAGACAGGCAAGTGCCAGGGGGTGGGATGATGAAGGGGAGGCCTCAGAACTGGCCACAAATCCCTAGATATGATCCCTATTCCCCACCAAATCCCCATGAGCTGGAGTCAGCCAGGGAGCTTAGCACACCAGGGCAATACCTCCTCACATCCTGCTGTGGTCCCTTCACATGACTTTCCTGCATTTCTTGCCCTTGAGGTTCCCAGACCACCAGTGACCCTAAGTTTCTGCCTGCCAGGGTCAGGCCCTCATGTGATTTGACACACTGGAGCATCCTCACCCTCACTTTGGCTTCTCCCAGGCCTCTGCTTCTCCAGGTGTAAGAGCCAGAGACCTAGGTTGGAAACACTTGGAAGGCACAACTCAAGTGGCCAGGCCCCTTTGAGCCTAAGGACACCAACACCTCCATTTGTGGATCACCCAGTACCGGAGCTCTCGGTGCCCTGGGTGAGGCAAACAATAGAACCTGTCCCTGATGGGCAGTGAAGAGATGGAGCTGCCCTGGATCCCAGAACCTCAGAAGGCAGAGCAGGCATGGAAACCACTCTCTTTTTTGGTCTCTGTTTGGGAAGTATGTTTGCTGGATTACAAAATAACCCTTTGGTCTCCATGTGGCTGGGCCCCAGGAAAAGAGTCAAAAGTAGCAATTGGAAGAATTTGTATGAAAATACCAGCTTCCTTTAAAGTTAAAAAAAGCCCCCAAGGGGGTGGGTGGAAGAAATCCCATAAATTTTAGTATGTTCAGTTTTTATTTTTGTTTATCTTTGAGTATTTTCTATAATTTTTTGTTTGTAACGGGATTAAACACAGGGGCACTCAAACACTGAGCCACATCCCAGCCCTTTTTTATATTTTATTTTGAGACAGGATCTTGCTAAGTTACTTAGGACCTTGCTAAGTTTTAAGGCTGGCTTTGAATTTTTGATCCTCCTACCTCAGCCCCCAGGGCACTGGGTTTACAGTCATGAGCCACCATGCCCGGCTATCTTTGAGTATTTTCTTATTGATTTTTGTGATATGTTTTTGAGGCAACAGTTGGTCAGGAATATATTGTTTAATTTCTATGTAGATGTGAATTTATAGTTTTTTTTCTGTTACTGACTTCTTATTTCATTCCATTGGAGTCAGCAAACATACTTTATATGATTTCATTTCTTCAAATTTATTGAGGCTTATTTTATGGTTTAGCATATGATCTATTCTGGAAAATATTTCATGTGCACTTGAGGAATGTGCTTTCTTACTGTTGTTGGGTGGTATGCTGTTTTTCTATTTACTTGTTGATCTTTTGCCTAGTTGTTCTAGTCATAATTGAAAGAGGAATACTGAAGTCTCCAACTGGTGTTATTGAGTTGTCCATTTCTCACTTCAATTCAGTAAGTTTTTGCTTTGTGTATTTTAGGGCTGTGTTGTTAGTTGTAAGGAGATAGACCTCTTGATAAAAGCATGGTCAAATAATTTGCATACATGCCTTAAAACTATCACAACAGTTGAAGAAATTAAACTTTGGAGACTTTGCCAAGGTCTTTTTTTTTTTTTTGTAAGCATAGAACTTCTCAGTGTGAATTATACTGTTTCTCAGCTTGAAAGTGAAGGAATTGGAGAATTGAAGTAACCATTACAGACCTCCATCTCTTTTCCCTTGGTGTGTCTCGGCAGAGGCTGGAGAGCACCATCTAAGAGACATCTTAAAACGGGGACTCAACCTTTCCCAGGATGGACTGTTTCCCTCCACTCCAGGCCAAGGTAAGGGGCTGCTGCTACTTCACTTGTTTTCCCTCTACTATATTACCTTCAAAGGAGGGCAACCTAACTGGGAAGATGTGGCTAAAGAATTATTATAGAGCAGTGGCACACTCCTGTAATTTCAGCTGCTCTGTAGGCTGAGGCAGGAGGATCCCAAGTTCAAAGCCAGCCTCAGCAACTTATTGAGGCCCTAAGCAACTCAGCAAGATCCTTTCTCTAAATAAAATATTTAAAAAGGCTAGGGATGTTGCTTAGTGCTTAAGTGCCCCTGGGTTCAATCCTTGGTACCAAAAAAAGAAAATAATTATTATAGAATATATTTCAAAGTAGGGGTAAACAGGCCTCTCCAACAGCCAACAGGGTATGGTCTGATCTTCAGAAAAGATCTCAAATTTTAGATTTTTGAAGTTGTTTACAATAATTCATACATTCATATAATTGTACTAGGTGATAAAGGTGTTTATTAAATGTAAATATTTGAAATATATGAAAAAATATAATATTTTACTATCTTAGGATCCTTAGAAAATGTGAATTTAGATCTTTCTAAATCTCAGAGAAATCCCATTTGACAATGTAGCTGGAGAAGACTTGATAAAGGCTAACTTGTACATTACTCAGAAGAGAAGAAAACTTACCCACCCTCCTCAATCTCAGTGGTTTAAGTGCCAGAATCTGGGATAAGCAAACTGATTATTAATAACAAGAGACTAAGAGATGAATTTTCTTCCCATCCCATTGCATACCTGCTGTCTGAACTGCACAGGAGCTGGGGCTGGGCCCGGCCTTAAGGGTGAACTCCAGTTATTTTTGAGAATATTCCACCCACGTCAGAGGCTAGAACAAAGAGTGTTGAGGACCAAGGCTTACGCAGTTTCTTGGAGGTGCAATTTCTTTGTCCCTTCCGAAGGCCTGGGGACCTCAGGCATAGGGGGAAAAGAGCAATGACTCTCCTCTACCACCTAGTGGTGAGACTCTTGGGAACCCATTCCCATGGATGTTCCTTATTGTCCTAGATTAACCTCCTTGGCATACTATGGAACAACCCCTGTTGATTCAGGAGGTTCAGTTACAAAAGTTTCAATGTGCTCCCTTCCAGGTTCTCTCTGCCTTCAGAAGGACAAACAGTTATGGAATCCTTAGGAGAATGTTTTCAGCCTGGTTTGAAGAAGCTAGGTCTCTCCTAGGTCCTTTAGCTCCCTGTGTTTACTGATAGCCTCAATACTCAGGCAGGTATTAACAATTGCCATATAACATTCATGGAACATGCCTAAAAAGAAAACTCCTTGCTGGGCATGGTGGTGCATGCCTGTAATCCCACTGGCCTGGGAGGCTGAGGCAGGAGGATCACAAGTTCAAAGCCAACCTCAGCAACTTAGCAAGACCTTGTCTCAGAATAAAATATAAAACCAGCTGAGAATGTGGCTCAGTGTTTAAGCACCTCTGGGTTCAATCCCTGGTACCTCCCCACCAAATTTCTTTATACCTTTATTTTGTTTATTTATTTTTATGTGGTACTGAGGATCGAACCCAGTGCCTCACATGTGTTAGGCAAGCTCCCTACCACTGAGCTACATCCCCAGCCCCTAATTCTTTTTTAAATAGAGAAAAAATTCTTATCAAGGGAAGAGGGAGTATAAAAGTACAGGGACACAGACAGGGGAGTATTCCAATCTCCCTGTTGCTGCTCCTTCAGAAAAATAATCCTAAAGATAGCCAGGCATGGTGGGGCACACCTGTAATCCCAGCACTTAGGGAGGCTGAGACAGGAGAATCGCGAGTTCAAAGCCAGCCTCAGCAACGGCGAGGTGCTAAGCAACTAGGTGAGACCCTGACTCTACATAAAACACAAAATAGGGCTGGGGGTGTGGCTCAGTGGTTGAGTGCCCCTGAGTTCAATCCCCAGTACCAAAAAAAAAAGAAAAAGAAAAAGAAAAAAGAAAAGAAAAGAAAATCCTAAAGATATTAAAGTAATTGAAAAGCCAAAGACTGTATTCTAAATTTGTATCCACAAATAGAATTATTATTTTGTAGTCATTAGGATACTTGACAAATTTTATAACATGTCTTTAAAAAAAAAACTTGTATGAGCCAGGTGCTGTGGCACATGCTTGTAATACCAGGCAGGAGGACTGCAAGTTCAAGGCCAGCCTCAGCAATTTAGGGACACCCTGGGTTCAATCCCCAGGATCAAAACCAAACAACAACAGAATCCTTGAGCTTTGAAAGAAGAAATGGAAACATATTTTCTAGTCACAATACAGCCAAACCAAAAAGCAGAAGGAAAATGACAACACTGGATAGCTTTTGGGTTAAAGGGGAATTATAAGGAAAAATGCAACAACAAGTTTGAAGTCATCTATAAAAACATTCTACTTGAAGCTGGGTGTGGTGGTGGCACAAGCCTGTAATCCTAGTGACTTGGGAGGCTGAGGCAGGAGGATTGTAAGTTCAAGGCCAGGCTTGGCAATTTGGCAAGACCCCATCTAAAAATAAAAAAATAAAAATAGCTGAGGACAGTTCAGTGTAGCATGCCCCTGCATTCAATCCCCAGTACCAAAATTAAAATCTATATCAAAATGATGGAATATGACCAAAGCCACACTTAGAGGAAAATCCATAGAATGAAATGCTTTTATTTAACAACAAAGAATGCAAATACAATATGCTGGATATTTATTAAAAGCTTTGATCTATAAGACTTGAACAAAATATATTGCCTTTAATTTTCATAGTACTTATGAAGTGGGTACTGTTTTTTTTCCTTCACAACAGTTAGGAGGTAGGTAATGTATATGTCCTAATTATGCACATCTAACTGTGTAATCTGTTTCCAAGAACTGCTTCACATGCTTCTCAATTCAATGCCACAGATACTAATGATTACTGTAAACAGGGCACTGTAACAAAGAGATGTTCAAAGGTGTTCTTTATCCTGTAAAAATAATGTGTGTTTCTGATGTATATGAGGGGAAAGAGGCATATCATACTATGATTACAATTAAGCCTACCAGCTAAAATTAATTGTATTAAATGCTAAAAATAATGCATAATTACAGCTCTGTATTTGTGGACAGAAAAATGAATCCAGCTTGGGATGGGGATAGGAATCAATCGTGGTGCTTGTCACCACTATTCAGGGAAGCAGCTCTAGGTTGTTCAAATAATTACTTAATGCAAGAGAAGCAGTAAGAGCATATACATTTCCATTTTATTAAAATATTATATAAATACAGAGCAGTTGGGCACATCTATTCTAAGGCACTGTTCTGGTTTGAATGCAATTCCACAAGAGAGAAAGAGAAGCCATTACATTCTGCATTTTTTATCTCTACATTCAGACTCCTCCCATGTTACATGTTTATTGCTACTGGGATCTCAATTTAACCCCAGACTTATAGCAGCATCATACAGGGACCTGGATGTTGAGAATTAAAGACACATCCCGGCTCTGGCACTTGATATGATTTGGCACTTAATTAAAAACTCTCTTGCATTGTTGTCCATTTGTTTCCCAACTCTTGTTTAACTATAGATATTATAAACTCTTTATGAGCCTGATCCATGAATTATATTTCTTTACTAGCTTCCATTAAGCCCAGGACTGGTTAGGCACATAGTAGATACCCCCAAAATACTTATATATCACTTCCAAGAATTTCAATGCAATAGAAGAGATACATTTTCCCTAGTTCTTGTTTAAGGAAAGGATGACTGGATATCTTCATAAAGGGAAAATTCTTGAATGTCCTATTTCTTGTATCTTATAGCAAGGAATTAGGCTCAATGAATATTTTCACATAGTAACAGCTTTAACTCATACGACTTCTTCCCTCACTATGAGAACTGGAGTTGTTACCATGACTATATGAGAATGTTTATATAAGTAGTAACTGTGTGTGTGTATGTATAATTATAAGATTATAAGTAAAATTAAAGGAGTTTGAGAATCACTGGGCAATTTACAATTTATCTGAATGAGTGACCCTCAATTCCTTAAAATGATGTGTGTATGAGTCTGTGTGTATATGCTATGTGGTGTGTGTGTGTGTGTGTGTAATTATGAGTAAAATTCAAAGAGGTTCAGAATCACTGGGCAATTGTCTGAATTAGTGATCCCTATCTCCTTAAAATGATGTGTTGTATGTTTTGTATCTTATACAAAAGATGTATATCTTTGAAGAAATTTCCATTAATACCCTTGAAATAACTGGAGATAACTAGCTTGGGAGCAACAGGACTACACTGATAGCTATAGAAATATTTATTTAAGGCAGTGTGTTCCAAGGGATATTTGCAGAATACTAGTTCCATAAGTTATAACTAGGTGTATATGAAAAAGGTTCTGGGGCCAATAAGTTTGGAAAACATTAAGCCCAAAGAGGTGCTTTATCCTCCTGTAGTAGAGGACCTCTCTGAGATTCTCATACACCAATGTGCATTACAAGTGTAGGAAGGAGAAATAGCAGGAAGCAGTTTGCAAACGTAGTTGCAAAATATCTTGCAGAATTAAGTGTGCCATGACACATACTTACAGAGACACTGAATTTTAAAAATGCATAACATTTCAAAAGCACTGGAAGACACATAGGTGAATATCAAAGGAGAGTGAAAAACCCATTGATACTGGTTCTCTAGTCAACTGAAAATTACATTCTACTTGTACAACTTCAACTGTCAAGTGGATTCTTCCAGATCTATAGCTTAATTACCAAATCAATAATTTTTTCTAAGCACCATCACCATAGACTTTCAACTAAGCAGACCTTGGCAAACTCAAAAGTGAAAGTTACAATATTAATTTACTTAAGCATAAAAATTTCAATGGAAATAACCCTATTTTTCCAGGCTAATGATATCCTCCTTCATCCTTGTGTTCCTTACACATTTTATTTTTTGATGAAATGTATTGTCTCCTTTCTTGCCACCTGGGGCACATCTAAAGCTCTGAGCTCATGTAGTTACCTTTAATAATTTCACAGAAGAATAAGTATTCTATTACAGATATGTCAGCTAGACATTGTTATCCATCATATTGACCCTACCCCTAAAAGTCATCCTTTATATGTTTATACTTAGGATATGGTTGCCTTGGAACACGAAGTTTTCCATGGTAATAAAAAAAGAGTTGTGGAGACAGAATAAATCAAATCTAGGATAGCTGCAAGAATAGGTAGATAATCTAGAACTCATATGCCTTGTAAGATAAGTTTAAAAAATAGCCTTCCCCCGCCCCAAAATGCTGTCCTCCTAAGTTCAAAGAGGTTCTTACAAGACAAACAGGTTGCTGCATGTTATGACTTTTTTTTGAGCTAATAGTAATCTCTGTAGGACCTGTTTCCCTTAAGAATTCTTAAAGAAGTCCTCTAAAGTGAGTAACTTGATGCATAATAAGGCCTGCTCTCTGTCTGAAGCTTTTAGAACAATGACTACACTTGTATGGCTTCTCCCCTGTATGGATTCTTAAATGAATAACGAGGCTTGGTCTCTGTCTAAAGCTTTTCCCACAATAATTACATTTAAAAGGTCTCTCTTCAGTATGTGTTCTCTGGTGCAAAGTAAGTGCTGTCAGTCGACTAAAACTCTTCCCACAACTATGACATCTATGAGGTTTTTCACCTGTATGAGTTTTCAGATGTCTTTTAAGACTTGATCCATGACAAAAACTTTTTCCACACTCCAGGCATTTATATGTTTCTTCTTCAGAATGTGTTCTCTGGTGCCCAATAAGGTGTGACCTTCGAGTGAACCGCTTCTTACATACAGTGCATTCATAGGGTCTCTCCCCTGTATGAAGTCGTTGGTGTCTATAAAGGTCTGAACTACGGAGGAATCTTTTTCCACATTCAGGACATTTGTGAGGTTCCTCTCCTGAATGAATTCTCTGGTGTCCAGTAAGTTGTGACTTCCGAGCAAAACATTTTCCACACTGAGGACATCGGTGAGGTTTGTCTCCTGGACTCTTTTTCTTTTGGGGCCTAGGGTTGAGAGGTTCTTCCACGTTGGAACTCTCAGGTGTCTCTCCTAGAGTGGGGTTCTGATGTTCCACAAGTTTTTCTAAATCTGTCTGTAAATCCTCTGGGGGTGGCTCCCACTGATTTTCTAACTGTACATAGTCTTTTTGCAAGATGGGACCATGTAGAGCATTCCCCTCTAACGTTACAACAAATGGATACATATTCTCCATTTTTTTCTGTTTTGAAGAATCTTCTTCATTTTCTAACCCAATCTCAAAACCTAAGAGAAGAAATAGAAAATTGCCAATGTCATCATGTTCCAAAAGAGGAGAAAAACTGAAGGAAAATAGAGTCATATTAAACCATTAGTAGGAATGAAGAAATTCCTAAATGGAATTCCTAGCTCTTTACCCCAATTAAGTTGAAATTTTCTTTTCCTTCTTCCCTAGTATATTAATGGACAATCACTTACCTATCTTAGAATCAAGTAATTGTTTCATTTCTTTGGAATCTTGTAATTCTTTCACCCATGGCTCTTCTCTATGCTCTAGTGGGAAGGTCACATCAAGCTTTGGTAATGAATAGCCTGGTCAAAGAAGGAAAGCATGATAGTTTGATTCATCAAAGGTTATTCTAGAACTTGGGCTGATTTCTTGGACACAAGGGCCTCTTAATATCTACTTCCTCCTCAGTTACTACTACTTCATCTGGAGTCACAGGAAGTTTTTAATTTTTATTTATTTATTTTAGTATATTTGGTACTGGGAATTGAACTCAGGGCACTTGACCACTGAGCCACTTCCCCAGCCCTATTTTGTGTTTTATTTAGAGACAGGGTCTCACTGAGTTGCTTAGCGCCGCACCCTTGCTGAGGCTGGCTTTGAACTCGTGATTCTCCTGTCTCAGCCTCCCTAAGTGCTGAGATTACAGGCATGCTCCAACACACCCAGCTAGTTTTTTATTTTTTAAGATAAGAACAAAAGAAAAATGAAAACATTCTTTTGTGCTCACTTCAAGGTTGTTCTCTAATCTATGGGAGGTGAATGAATCAACTGTGTGCTGACCTCAATGCACTAAATTACTTCTGTGTCTATTTTCTTGTGGAGTGGTAACCAGGAATTGAATCCAGGGGTACTTTACCACTGAGCTACATCCCCCAGATCGTTTTTTTTTAATTCTGAGATTTTATATGTGTCCCTCAGAGATCCATGTGTTAAAGGTTTGGTCTCCAGCTAGATGCTGTTGGGAGATGGTGGAAATTTAAGATGTAGGACCTAGTAGGACATTTTTTTTGGTACTGGGGATTGAACTCAGGGGCACTCGACCACTGAGCCACATCCCCAGCCCTATTTTGTGTTTTATGTAGAGACAGGGTCTCACTGAGTTGCTTAGTGCCTCGCCATTGCTGAGGCTGGCTTTGAATTCACGATTCTCCTGTCTCAGCCTCCCCACTAGTGGGACATTTTATGTTATTGGGAAGTGTGCCCTTGAAGGGAATTGTGGGACCCTGGTCTCTTCCTCTTTTTTATTCCTGGCCATGAAGTGAACAGTCGTTCCACCATACATTTCCACCATTATGTGCTGCCTGGCCATAGGCCCAAAGCTTCATCAGACTGAAAACTCCAAAATTGTAGGTCAAAGTTGATTATCTTAGGTGTTTGTTACAGTAATGGAAAGCCAACAAATACAGTTTTTGTTTTTCAACTCTAAAATTTCCATTTGATTTTTCTAATTTCTATCTTTATTGATATTCTCTATATGATATAATATTATCATAATTTCCTTTACTTCTTTAATTGTGGTTTTTTCAAGTTCTTGGAATATAGTTATAATGGCTACTTTGAAGTGTTTTTCTATTAAATATGATCTCCAGTCACTCTTATTAATGGACTATGTTGCCTGATTTCCTCATAAAATTTTATTGGTAATTGAACATTTTAGATAATATATTATAGCAACTTTGTGCCATTCCCCAAGGTGTTTCATTGTTATTTGCTTATTTACATCAAATGACTGTGTAATTTTAGTGAAGTCTATCCCTCTGCAAGGCTCAGTATTATTAAGCAATGTTAACCTGACATCACTCTTCCTGGGGCACATTCTCAGGTATGCACAATCTCCCTAGAATGATAGTTATCAGGACAGCAGAAATATATTAAAAGAAATAATGACCCCAAATTTCCCAAGTACATTGAAAAACATTAATGTGCATATCCAGGAAGGGACACACTGATAACTTTATGTGACTTCAAGAAATCCACAAGGGCTTCATGAAAAAAAAAGCCTTCACTTCCCAAGAAAAATTTCAAGTATCACAAAATAAGAAATCTGCATCACTGGATGGTAAACAACACAGAGCAAGGGCATGCAGTAAACACGCACAAGAAACAAACAGTATGTCTATCACACACAAAGCCATCCAAGCTCTTCAGGCCATATGAAGGCCTCCACCTTTTTGGTAGCAGCATGAATTTTAAGTAGGAAAAACACAGGAGACAGATGCACAGATAAAATAAAGATCCTAAGTCACACGAAAGGATAAAACCTTAAGAGACAGGAAGAGAAAAAAGATTCATCAGTTACATGAGGGGATAAAAAGTTGAGTTCTTATCAGAAGCAATGGAGGCTAGAAGGCAGTGGGAAGACATATTCTCAAAGTATTCAAAGAAAAATGAAAACTGTATGCCAGGCATGGTTGTACATGCCTGTAATCCCAGCAACTTGGGAGGCTGAGGCAGGAGGTTCACAAGTTTGGAGCCAGTCTCAAAACTTTGGTGAGGCATTAATTAACTTAGTGAGACTCTGTCTCAAAATAAATAATAAAGCTAGAGATATAGCTCAGTGGCAAAGAATCTTTGGGTTCAATCCATAGTACCTTTAAAACTGGCAATCAAGAATCTTATAACCAGCAAAGCTATGTTTCAAAAATGAATATGCAAGGGCTGAGGATATAGTTCAGTGCTTCCCTAACAAGCATGAGGCCATGGATTTGATCCCCAGTACTAAAAATAAATGAATATGCAATAAAGATATTCATGAGAAAAAAACTGAGAGAATTCAAATTTAGCAGACTTACCTAAAAATATATATATATGTGTATATATACATATATAAAATATGTAACATATATTATAAATTATGTTTTATGTAATATATATTATATAATATATAGAGAGAGTTTAAAAAAACATTAAAGGAAGTTCCTCATCTGTGCAAGTGACACCAGATAGTAACTGGAATCCACATGGAAAAATAGCACAAATAAAGGTGGTTAAGGAATGAGAATGAAATATAAATAAATAAAAAAATTACACTTCTTTCTTTTAAAATATTTTTACAAAACAAGTGCTACAATATATAGAAATATAATGTATTTGTCAATAATAGCACAAGTGAGGTGGGTGAGAGCAAAGTTGTATTGGTCTGGATGATTCCAATTAGTTACTCAAATCCACAGGAACAAATGAAAAAATTAAAGAGATGAAGCCAGGCGCAGTGGCACATGCCTACCATCACAGCAACTGGGGAGGCTGAGGCAGGAGGATCTCAAGATCAAGGCCAGCCTTGGGAACTTAGAGATCCTGTTTCAAATTAAAAAAGTAAAAAAGGTTGGGGATGTAATTCAGTGGTGAGGGGCCCCTGGGTTCAATCCTCAGTATCACACACACACACAAAAAACCCAACCAAATCTATTGAAAGTAAAGGATGGAAAAATACATATCCTGTAAATAACATCCACAAGATGACAAAACGCAGATATTAAAACAAAAAATGCAACTAAAGAAGATCATTTTATGATAAAAGGATCAATATATCAGGAGGAGAAAACAGTTATGTGTATGCAGTTAATTAAAGAGTACCAAAATATGAAGCAAAAAAATGACAGAAATAGAAGAACTAGACAATTCTAAGGTGTAGAAGTTGGGCACTTCAGTAACTCCTGCATTAATGGGTAGAAAATCTGATTAAATATAGAAGACAAAGAAAATATCATAAGTTAAACATGGCAGATGTTCACAAAACACTCTACCCAACAACAGTAGAATATACATCCTTCATAAGTACAAACAGAAAATTTTCTAGGACAGATGAGATGCTATACCATAAAAAAATATTCAGAGAAAACTCAAATTATTTATAATCAGAAATGGGGCTGGGATTGTAGCTCAGCGGTAGAGTGCTTGCCTCGCATGCATGAGGCCCTGGGTTCGATCCTCAGCACCACATACAAAGCAATAAAATGAAGACATTATGTCCATCTACAACTAAAAAAATATTTTAAAAATATTTAAAAAAAGAAATGAAAGAGGCAACACTATCACTAACCTTACAAAAGAATTATATAGGAATACCATAAACAAATGCATGAAAATAAGTCAGATAATTTAAATGTAATGTACAAATCTCTAGAAACACATACACGTACCCAAACTGACTCAGAAGTAGAAAATCTGAATAGACTCAAAACTAGTAAGGAGATGTAATTAATAATAAAAACACTTTCCACAAAGAAAAGTCCAAGCCCAAGATGGCTTCACTTGTGAAACCTACTAAACATTTAAAGAATTAACACCAATTCTACATAATCTTTTCCTGAAAATAGAAGAGAATGGAATACTTTCCAACTCACTCTACTGGCATAAGGAAAAAAAGGTATCAATAGAATAGAATTGATAACCCAGAAATAGGCCTTTACATTTATAATCAATGGATTTTTCTTTTTGAGGCTGAGTACCAGGGATTGAACTCAGGGGCACTCAACCATTCAGGCACATCCTCAGCCCTTTTTTGTATTGTATTTAGAGACAGGGTCTCACTGATTTGCTTAGTGCCTCACTGTTGCTGAGGCTGGCTTTGAATTCTGCCTCAGCCTCTAGAGCCGCTGGAATTATAGGCATGTGCCACCACCCCGGGCTATAATCAATGGATTTTTTATAAAGGTGCCAAGAAAATTCAATAGAGAAAGAGTAGTTTCCTGAATAAATGGTGCTCAACAACTGGATATCCATATGCAAAAGAATGATGTTGGTTCCCTGTTTAAAGTATGTATTTTAAATGGATCAATGAACAATGTAAGATATAAATCCATAAGAGGAGCATAAGTTTAAATTTTTGTGACCTTGATTTAGACAACAGTTCTACAAATATGACATTGAAAGTACAAGCAAAAAAAGAAAAAAACTACAATTCTTGAAATACTTTAAAAAAACAGAAGAGAGCCAGGTGCAGTGGCTCAAGCCTGTAATCCCAGCACTTAGGGAGGCTGAGACAGGAGAATCGCGAGTTCAAAGCCAGCCTCAGCAATGGTGAGGCGCTAAGCAACTCAGTGAGACCCTGTCTCTACATAAAACACAAAATTAGGGCTGGGGATGTGGCTCAGTGGTCGAGTGCTCCTGAGTTCAATACCAGTACCAAAAAGGAAAAACAGAAGAGGAGGGCTGGGGATGTAGCTCAGTAGCAGAGCTCTTGCCTTGTACATGCAAGGTCCTGCATTCAATCCTCAGCACAGTGTCAGCCCCCCCCAAAAAAGCAGGGCTGGGGTGGTTGGTGGCTCAGTGGTAGAGTGCTTGCCTAGCATAGGTGAGGCCCTGGGTTTGATCCCCAGCACCACATAAAAATAAATAAATAAAAGTTATTAAAAATACAAATTAAAATAAAAGCAAATGAGGAAAGACTTTCCAACTCATGCTATGAGGTCCTTATTGCTGTGACAAAAAAACAATATATAGACAAGACCATAGACCAGTATATCTTCTGAATATGGGTGTAAAAATCTTCAACAAAATGTTAGCTAAATGAATCTAGTAACACATGGTAAGAATTACACACCAGGTATTTATTCCAGGAATGCAGAGATGATTTATCATTAAAGATTAAGATAGGGGCTGGGGATATAGCTCAGTTAGTAGAGTTCTTGCCACACATGCAGAAAGCCCTGGGTTCAATCCCCAGCACCACACACACACAAAAAGATAACATAACATTACAACAGAATATCAAAGAAAAATCACATGATCATCTCAATACCTACAGAAAAAATATCTAGCAAAATTTTTTACTGCTTCCTGCTTTTTCAAAAAACTCAAACTATGAATAAAAGGTACTTTTCTCATTCTGACAAAAAGTATCTATGAAAGATCCACAGCTAAAATCATAAATAATCGTGAAAAATTAAATTTCTCCTGTAAGCAGGAAGAAAGCAAGAATGTACACTCTCACCACTTCTATTCAACATTGTGACAAGAGCAACTAGGCAAATATATATTTTGACTAGTCAAAAAATATATATATTTTATATATATATTTATATATATTTTATAAATATATATATGACTAGTCAAAAAAATATTTTAACTATATATATGTATACATATATACACGCACATATATATAAATACATATATACATATATGTATATTTTGACTAGGCAAAATACATATATATATATTTTGACTATATATATGTATACATATATATACACAAACATATATATAAATACACATATACATATATGTATATAAATTCATTTATATACATACACACACAAAATATATTCAGATTGAATCTCAAGAAGTAAAACTATCTCTACACAGATGACATGATTCTGTACATAGAGAGTCCTAGAGAATCTACTAAGAATCAATCAGAATTAATAAGCATGTACAGTAATTTGTAGGATACAAGATCAATATAGAAAAATCAACTGTAATCCTATATACTTTCAACAAAGAATCCAAAAATGAAATTAAGAAAACAATTATACCGACAATAACATTAACAAGAATAAAATATTTAGGAACAAATTTAATATAAATCGATGTAAAATTTATACTTTATAAACTACAGCTGGGTGTGGTGACACACACGCCCGTTATCCAAGCAATTTGGGAGGGTAAGTCAGAAGGATCACAAGTTCAAGGCCAGCCTGGGCAATTTAGTGAGACCCTCAGCTATTTAGCAGAACCCTGTCTCAAAAATAAAAAAATAAAAAGGGCTAGAGATATAGCTCATTGGGCAAAGAGCCCCTGGGTTCAATTGCCAGTACCCAAAACAAAAACAAAACCTATAAAACATTGTTGAAAGATATCAAAGACAATCTAAATAAATGAAAAAAGCATCTCAGGCTCATGCATCACAAAATCTAATATTGTTAACTTTGGCAATACTCCTTAAATTGATTGACATCTAATACAATCCCTAACAGCATCCCAACTGACTTCTGTGTAGAAACTGATGAAATTACAACAAATCCAGAATGTCTTGAAAAATAAGAACAAAGTTGGAATTCTTGCATTTTCAGATTTCAAAATTTTACAAAATAATAATAATCAAGACAGTCTGGTACATCCATGAGAATAGACATATGAATCAGTAGGACAGAAACAATGCATTCAGCAATAAACCCATATATCTCTGATCAACTGAATTTTAACAAAGGTTTCAAAGACATTTAATGCAGAAAGAATAGCCTTTTCAACAAATCATGCTGAAACACCTTGCTATCCATATCTAAATAAAGTATTTGTTGGACCCCTACCTCACACCCTATAAAAAATTTGTTGAAAATGGATGAGAGAGGGGCTGGGATTGTGGCTCAGCGGTAGAGCGCTTGCCTCGCATGCGTGAGGCCCTGGGTTCGATCCTCAGCACCGCATACAAAACAATAAAATAAAGACATTGTGTCCATCTACAACTAAAACAAAATATTTAAAAAAAAAAGAAAATGGATGAGAGAAAAGAAAACATGGGATACACAGTCATTTTAAGATATGCTCCCTGATCCTTTGATATTCTTCCATTCCAGATGTAGGATTTTTCCTTCTCTTCACTTAAGTGTGGGCTGAACTTAGTGACTCCCTTCTAATGAGGAGAATATGGTAGAAAAGCTGGTGTGTGACTAGGTTACCAAAGATGCTATGGCATGCCCCTTGTTTTCTGTTGGGTCATCTGCTCTGGGGGAAGCCTGTTGTCTTGTCATGCTGATGCTCAGGTAGCCTCTGAAGATGCTTCCTTAGCAAGGAATTGAAGCTTCCTGCCAGGCCCTGCTGACATCTTAATTAAAATTATAAAAGAGACTCTGAGCCAGAAACATCCAGTAAACAACTCTCAAATACCTGACTCTCAGAAGCTGTGGTAAATGCTTTTTCCTTAAGTTGCTAAATTTCCAGGGCAGAATAATTTATTCTGAAACAAAAGCTAAACAATACAAAGAAGGAAAAAGCAACCACAGGTTAACTAAAAAGGTGATTCACTCCTCTATCAGCAAAATCTGTCATAAAGGTTTTACTATACTGTGAAATATTATTACTACAGTTGGCTTATGATTAATTATTTCATATAATAGGATAATCTCGAGAGATTTAAGTGACAAGAATGTTTTGATGCTTGGCAGATAGTATCTGTTTCATATTTAAATTTTCATCTCTCATAACCTTCATCACCAAAAGGATGTGATCTTTGACATCTCATATGTATTCCAAGTGAAAAGTGATTGATTGAAACAAAACCCAAAGCTTTGATAATTGAAAATGTTTCAATTTTGAATTCCACATTTTCAAAGATATAGTTTGCAATGATACCCTTTATGCTTTTAGGAACAGTGTGCCTCCTTGCCTCTTTTCTTTCTGACTATAGACATGCTAATAACATCACCCACCCTGAGGATCTAGGGTGTTTGGCTTCTACTTAAATGATGGATTTTTTTGTTTGTCTTCCTTAGATCACTCTGCATTTTTCCTTTAAGTTCTCTTTTTATTTTGCAATGAATGTGTGTGTGCTTTCAGTTATAGTAAATGAATATCATTAAATGACCAAAATATTTGTGTGCACACAGACGTATTTCATATAGTCGAACCATCCTAATATGCTGACAGTGAATATTTTGCAAACTTTAACATAAACTCAATTGATTTCTTTCATTACTTTTAAATTCATTCTTTACTTAGCCAGTATCTTGTGCTTTTCACTCCATCTCCAATAGGATCTGCTTCATGCAATGCATCAAAATGTTTAAATATTTAAGTAACCTTTAAATAATGGAAGAATAAATCTTATATCATTTTGCAAAGGACATTATATAATTTAAACAGGGATGAAAACAGGATACTTTCCCCTCTTCCAAATTTGTATTTTCTACTTCATTAACTAACTATACCTATCTTTTGTTAAGCACACTGAATTTTCATGTGCTTTACACCATGATGAATACTGCTGCTCTGTGATCTTTGAACCTGTAATATTGATAAAAGAAGCAAATTAACATGCAGAATCAGAATGCATATGTCAAAAGATGTACAATTTAATAGGACTAATGAAACTCTACTATTTGTAGCAAGCATACATACATAAACACAAATTTTTAAAATAATTACTTAGCAGACTATTAAATGAAAGTAATGTAAAGATTGGAACATAAATGATGACATCATATAGTTCTGCATTGATCACAATATGTATAAAAATGCATTCCAGGGTTTTCCTCTCCTGGTCAGCATTATTTAAAAATATGTGCCAGGGGGCTGGGTTGTGGCTCAGTGGCAGAGCACTTGCCTCACACATGTGAGGCACTGGGTTTGATCCTCAGCACCATATAAAAATAAATAAACAAAATAAAGATATTGTGTCCATCTATAACTAACAAATTTTAAAAATATATATTTAAAAAAATATGTGCCAAGTGCAGTGGCACATGCCTGTAATCCCAGTGATTTAGGAGGCAGAGGCAGGAGGATTGCAAATTCAAAGCCAGCCTCAGCAACTAACCAGGCCCTAAGCAACTTAGTGAGACCTTATTTCAAAATTAAAACAAATAAAAAGGCCTGGGAATGTGGCTCAGTGGGTAAGTGGGTTCAATCCCTAGTACCAAAAAAAAAAAAAAAAAAAAAGAAAGAAAGAAAGAAAGAAAGAAAAAGGGGCTTGAAATCCATAAGCACCCCAGATCCATATATTCTAATCTAAATTTGCCTTGACCCATCATTTGATCCTTATCTGTGTTCTCCATGTCAGTGAATTACATTACAATCTGGATGCCATCCTTCACACCTTCTGGTCCATCACCAACACCTACTCACTCACCAGGTCCTATATTTCATACCTGCTAAATATCTTTTGAATTACTCCTTTACTCCATCATCACCAATACACCCATTGTTCAGAAAACTATTCTCTCCCACCTAGAGTATTTCAACAATATCACAAAAGGTGTCTGCACTTCCACTGGATCTCACTAGTACTGTAGCCATAGTGATCTCCTAAAATGTAAATCTGCCTCCATCACTCTGATCATATTTGGGAACCTTCAAGCATTCCCCACAGGCTTGATATTAAATTTTTTAGGGGGTACTGGAGATTGAACACAGCAGTGCTTAGCCACTGAGCCACATCCCCAGCACTTTTTTTTTATTTCTATTTTTTTTTTTTGTTTTGGTACTGGAGATTGAACTCAGGGGCACTTGACCACTGAGCCATGTCCCCAGCCCTACTTTGTATTTTATTTAGAGACAGGGTCTCACTGACTTGCTTAGAACCTCACTTTTGCTGAGGCTGGCTTTAAACTTGTGATCCTCCAGCCTCAGCCTCGCAAGCTGCTGGGATTACAGGCATGTGCCACTGTGCCCAGCTTTTATTTTCTATTTTGAGACAGGGTCTCACTAAGTTGCTTAGGTCTTCACTAAGTTGCTGAGGCTGCCTCAAACTTACAATCCTCCTGCCTCAGCCTCTGGAGTCAGGATTACAGGCATACACCACTGTGCCCAGCTTGATACTAAATTTTGATTCCTCAAACACAAGAAAAAAGTTTTTCATGACTCAGGACACTGCTCCTTTCTCTAGCCTCTTCAATTTCTATCCCTGCTTCTCTACTCCTGCCCGCCCCTCAGAGTGCAGCAGCAGGTCTTCTCTCCACCCCCGGGCCCCTGCACATGTAGCCCTTTGTGCCAAGTGTCCACCACTGCTCACTCACACCACACAATGGCTGACTCTAGTCCATCCTGGAGCTACTAAGCCAGATCCCCCTCCTCCAGAGGTCTTCCCTCTCAGTCTAAAGCTGGCGAGGAA
>PVHX01027219.1:0-19698 GCA_004024805.1 Geosciurus inauris | reverse complement strand
TTTTTTTTTTTTTTTTTTTTTTTTTAATTTTGAAACAGAGCCTTGCTGAGGCTGGCTTTGAACTTGCGATCCTCCTGCCTTAGCCTCCTGAGTTGCTGGGATTACAGGTGTGCACCACCACACCCAACCAGAGCTTTTTTTTTTTTTTTTTGGGTATGAGGCATTGAACTCAAGGGTGCTTGACTGCTGAGCCACATCCCCAGCCCTGTTTTGTGTTTTATGTAGAGACAGGGTTGCATTGAGTTGCTTAGCACCTTGCCGTTGCAGAGGCTGGCTTTGAACTCACGATTCTCTTGTCTCAGCCTCCCAAAGTGATGGGATTACAGGCATATTTCACCGTGCCTGGCTTTAACTAGAGCATTTTTTAATATGCTGATTTGTCATCTGTTTATTTTCTTTGGTGAGTTGTTTGTTAAGGTCTTTCGCCAGTTTTTTTTTTTTTTTTTTTTGGTACCAGGGATTGAACTCAGGGTACTCAACCACTGAGCCACATCCCCAGCCCTATTTTGTATTTTATTTAGAGACAGGGTCTCACTGAGTTGCTTAGCACCTTGCCATTGCTGAGGCTGGCTTTGAACTCACAATTCTCGTCTCAGCCTCTGAAAGTGGTGGGATTACAGGCATGCGCCCCTGCCCAGCTTGGCCAATTTTTGGGGAGGTATTGGGATTTGAACCCAGGGGTACTTTACTGCTGAGCTATACCCGCAGCAATTTATATGTTTATTTTGAAACAGGGGCTCACTAAATTGCTGACTGGACTTGGAATCCTCTTGTCTCAGCTACCTAAGTAGCTGGGATTACAGGTGTGCACCACTGCACCGAGCATCTTTGGCCCATTTTTGAAGAGGGTTGTTTGCTTATTGTTGAGTTTTAAGAGTTATATTTTGGGTAACAGTCCTTTATCAGAAGTGTCTTTTACAAATATTTTCTTCCAGTTTGGTTCATCTTCTCGTTCTTTTGACCTTGTCTTTCACAGAGCAAGCAAATTTTAATTTTCATGAAATCCTCAATCTTTCCTTCTTCCCTTCTTTCCTCTCTCCCTTCCTTCTTTTTGCAACACTGGGGATTTAACCCAGTAGTAATTTACCACTGAGCTACACCCCCAACCCTTTTTATTTTATTTTGAGACAGTGTCTCACTAAATTGCCAATGCTGGCCTTGAACTTGTGATTGTCCTGTCTCAGCCTTGCAAGTCACTGGGATTGTAGGCTTGTGCCACCATGCCTGGCTAGATTAATTTTTTTTTTTTATTTGGATGGCCTGTTGCTCCATCACAACTTATTGAAAAGACAATTGTTAGGCTGGGGTTGTGGCTCAGTGGTAGAGTGCTTGCCTAGCACATGTGAGGCACTGTGTTCAATCTGCAGCACCACATAAAAAAATGAACAAAGCTGGGCGAGGTGGTGCATGCCTATAATCCCAGCACTTTGGGAGGCTGAGACAAGAGAATCGCGAGTTCAAAGCCAGCTTCAGCAACAGCAAGGTGCTAAGCAACTCAGTGCAACCCTGTCTCTACATAAAACACAAAATAGGGCTGGGGATGTGGCTCAGTGGTTGAGTGCCCCTGAGTTCAATCCCCGATACCAAAAAAAAAAAAAGATGATTGTTTTATTATCTTTTTTAAAAAAATATTATTTAGTTGTAGATGGACACAATGTCTTTATTTTATTTATTTTTATGTGATGCTGAGGATCGAACCCAGTGCCTCATACATGCGAGGAAAGCACTCTACCACTGAGCCACAATCCCAGCCCCTGTTCTATTATCTTTGTCCTTTTGTCAAAGATCTTTTTACCACCCAGTGTGGTGGTATATGCCTGTAGTCCCAGCTATTCAGGAGGCTGAGGCAGGAAGATTCCAAGTATGAAGCCAGCTTGGGCAACATAGTGAGACTCTGTCTCAAAAACCAAACCAAACCAAATCAAACTCCCCAAAACCTAAAACACACACACATACACACACACATACAAAGAGATTGCTTTGAATCCATACATCAAGTTGGGAAGAATTGACATCTTAATCATACTGAGTCTTCCTATCCATGAACATGTAATACCTTATCTCTTCATTTATTCTTTGATTTTTTTCATCAGTTTTACAGTCTTTTTTTTTTTTAAATATTTATTTTTTAGTTGTAGGTGGACAGAATATCTTTATTTTTTTTTTATTTTTATGTGGTGCTGAGGATCGAACCCAGTGCCTCACGCTTGCTAGGCAAGCATTCTACCACTGAGCCACCGCCCCAGTCCATTACTTAATACATATCTTGAATATAGATATTCTTTTAGATTTATACCTTAATATTTCATTTTTGGGAGAGTTAATGTAAGTGGTGTTTTTAATTTCAAATTCCACTAGTTCACTGCTGGTGAGACAGCAGTTGAGTTTTATATATTAAGCTTATATCTTATAACCTTGCTATATAGTTGTTTATTAGTTCCAGAAATTTTCCTGTCAGTTCTTTTGGATTTTCTACAGTGATAATTGTGTCATCTGTGAACAAAGACAGTTTGATTTCTACCTTCCTAATCCATATGTCTTTTATTTCCCTTTCTTTTTGCATTAACTAGGACTTCCAGTACAATGGGGAAAAGGAGTAGTCAGAAGGCACATCCTTGCTTTGTTCCTGGTCTCAGTGAGAAAGCTTATACATTAAGAATAATGTTAGGGGGGCTGGGATTATGGCGCAGTGGTAGTGTGCTCGCCTAGCACGCATAAGGCACTGGGTTCGATCCTCAGCACCACATAAAAATAAAAAAAAATAAAGATATTCTGTCACCTACAACTAAAAAATAAACATTTAAAAAAAAAAAAAGAATAATGTTAGGGGCTGGGGTTATGGCACAGTGGTAGCGTGCTCGCCTAGCACGCGTGAGGCACTGGGTTCGATCCTCAGCACCACATAAAAATAAAATATATTCTGTCTGCCTACAACTAAAAAATAAATATTTAAAAAAAAAGAATAATGTTAACTGAAGGTTTTTATAAGTATTTATTTTATTTATTTTTAATTTTTTAAATTTTTTAGTGGTAGATGTACACAATACCTTTATTTTATATTTATTTATTTACTTAATTATTTTTAAATCTTTTTTTTAGTTGTTGATAGACCTTTATTTTTTTCATTTACTTATATATGGTGCTGAGAATTGAACCCAGTGCCTCACGCATGCTAGGCAAGCGCTCTACCACTGAGCCACAACCCCAGCCCCTTATTTATTTTTATGTGGTGCTGAGGATCAAACCTAGTGCCTCGCATATGGTAAGTGCTGTACCACTGAGCCACAACCACAACCCCTTTATAGGTATTTTTTAATATATATTTTTTAGTTGTAGGTGGACACAATATCTTTATTTTATTTTTATGTGGTGCTAAGAATCGAACCCAGTGCCTCACGCATGCTAGGCAAGCACTCTACCACTGAGCCACAACCCCAGCCCTATCGATATTTTTTACATCAAGTTAAAGACGTTTCCTTCTGTTTCAGAGAGTTTTTTTTTTTAAATCATAAATGGGTATTAAACAAATATTTCTTTTTTTAAATATTTTTTTGTTATAGATGGACACAATATCTTTATTTTTATGTGGTGCTGAGGATCGAACTCAGTGCCTCACGCATGCAAGGCAAGCTCTACCACTGAGCCACAATCCCAGCCCCCAAATATTTCTTTTTTTTTAAAATATTTTATTTTTTAGTTGTAGATGGACACGATGTCTTTATTTTATTGCTTTGTATGTGGTGCTGAGGATCGAACCCAGGGCCTCACGCATGCAAGGCAAGCGCTCTACCGCTGAGCTACAATCCCAGCCCCCAAATATTTCTTTTTTTAAAAAATTTTTTTTTAGTTGTTGATGGATCTTTATTTTATTCATTTATTATTTTTATATGTGGTGCTGAGGATCGAACCCAGTGCCTCACGCATGCTAGGCAAGCGCTCTACCACTGAGCTACAGCCCCAGCCCCTAATATTTCTTAATAATGATCATTTCATTGCTAAAGTCCAATAGCAATATTCTTACACTGGGGTTCTTCTGGATTCAGTTCCCTTCCTTGTATCTTAGGGGAAATTACATGTTTACCCCTGTCCCTGAAGAAAACAAAAGTCTGTTTTCCATGTTCCAAGTGCCAAGGGAAATCCGCTGGCACTTGGGATTTGGGACTGGAGAGAAGAGACAGGGCTTTGTCCTTAGCCTCCAACCATCTTTAGCCCTGTACTTGATGACTGTAACTGGTTGGAATATGGAGAGATCAATTCTGCCACAGCCCACTTTCTGGGAAACTGTGTTGTGGAAAAGACAAATATATAAACAACTGAGAAATGTGATCTAGGGTGTGAGTAGGTGTGGAGAATTTATTATTTTTACAGAGGGCTGAAGAAGGGCACAGCAAAACCTCCACCCAAAGCGTCACAGAGTTGTTAATGGCTTAAGGGTTGGGGGCTGGAATCATGTATCTAATACAGGACCACAAACTCTGGAGATATTCTCATTTATATTTACCATCACTCTTGCCTCAGTTTTCACAGGAGCCCAAAACAAAACTCTTTTACTACTCTGCCAGCATGGTGACTATGTCTGATTCAAGGCTGCTTTGTCTTAAAGGAAACAGGGGAACCCATTTCCATTCTCAATATAGGGTTTGGTCCCCACATAATGACAGCTCATTTATGGGTTCATGTGGTCAGAATTCTTCTGGTCTTACAGTGCTACAGACCAGGGCTATAGTACCCATCTCTGTCCTCCTGACTTTACCTGACAGTGGGCCCACCTTCCCTGCCCCTTACACAGGAAGCTACATTTCCCAGAACTGTTTTCAACAAGATGTTTTATTCCTCCTCAAACCTGCCTGGACTGACTAGTGTTATGTTTCTCCTCCCAAGATGGCTCTGGCTCCAGTCTCTGCCACAAGGACACCAGTATGCATCTGGCCAGTAGAGGGGGCTAGAAAAATTGATTCTTAAGCTAGACAAAAGGGTGAATTATAGGGCTTTTTCTCAAGATATCCAGGTAATTTACTCCTTGTTAAGGTATACAGAACCAAGTGCATTGCTAAAATGGCTAATGGTGAGGTTTAGATGAATGGAAAGCCACATGGAGTTCATCCATTCAGTTATTTAATTAATTATTTATATAGCAGTACCAAGGATTGAACCCAGGGGTATTCTACCACAGAGCCACATCTCCATCTCCTTTCACCTCTTTTTAATTTTTTTGGTACCAGGGATTGAACCCAGAGGTGCTTAACCACTGAACCATATCCCCAGCCCCTTTTTATATTTTATTTAGAGACAAGGTCTTGCCGAGCTGCTTAGGGCCTCACTAAGTTGCTGAGGCTGGCTTTGAACTTGTGATCCTCCTGCATTAACCTCCTGAGCCTATTGGATTAAGGCATGTGCTATTATGCCCAGCTCCTTTTTACAATTTTTGAGACAGGTTCTAAATTGGCCAGGCTGACCTTGAACTTGTGATTCTCCTGCCTCAGCCTCCTGAATCACTGGGATTATATGTGTGTGCTACCACATTCAGCGTTAGTTATCAATAATTTATTGAGCACCAAATACATGCCAAGATAGGTATTATATACAGAGTAATTAAGAAATCTGCTAAAGTCCCAAAACTCATATGTTATAGTGATGAACTAGGAGAATTGGTGAGTGGAGATCTAGGCACTTGGGTCAAAGTGAGTATATATGTCAGGTTCATGTGACTGTAAGTGGGACACACAAAAGGATAGAGTTTGAGGCTGGAAAACACTGATTATATCAATTAAAAAAAGTTAAAGAATGTTGTGCACAATAAAACTGCTGACAGAATTCCAAATGAAAGCACATCAAGTGTCCAAGGGAATGAACATCAAGAACAAGTAGAAGCCGGTGTGGTGGCACATGCCTGTAATCCCAGCACTTTGGGAGGCTGAGACAGGAGAATCGCGAGTTCTAAGCCAGCCTCAGCAACAGCGAGGTGCTAAGCAACTCAGTGAGACCCTGTCTCTAATTCAAAATAGGGCTGGGTATGTGGCTCAGTGGTTGAGTATCCCTGAGTTCAATCCCTGGTACCAAAAAACAAACAAACAAGTAGAGTCAGGCATGGAGGCACACATTTGTAATCCCAGCAACTCAGGCTAAGGGAGGAGAATCACAAATTTGAGGCCAGCCTCCCCAATTTAGCAAGACCCTAAGCAACTTACTTAGACCCTGTTTCAAAATAAATAGGATTGGGGGGCTGGAATTGTGGCTCAGTGGTAGAGCGCTTGCCTCGCATGCGTGAGACACTGGGTTCGATCCTCAGCACCACATAAAAAATAAATAAATCAATAAAGATATTGTGTCCACCTACAACTAAAAAATATTAAAAAAAAAAAATAGGATTGGGGATGTTGCTCTGTGGTTAAGCGCCCCTGGGTTTAATCTCCAATACTACAAAGAACAAAAAACAAAAGACAAAAAACAAACGTAAGTTAAAAAAAGATCTGTACACAAAATATGATGTGTGTTATGATTCATGCTTATTTAAAAACAGATTCATTGCAGCACTACACACCCAATTAAGATTGGTACTATTTTCATTGTTGTTTTGGTTTTGGTACTGGGGATTGAAACTAGGGGTACTCTATCATTGAGCTACATCCCCAGTCCTTTTTATTTTTTTATTTTGAGAAAAGGTTGAACTAAATTGCCCAAACTTAGTACTTCTACCTCAGTTTCTTAGGTAGCTGGGAGTATAGGGGTATGTTACCACACTTGGCTGTATTGCTACTACTGAAAGAAAGAGGAAGAGAGGGAGAGAGGAAGGAAGGAAGGAAATAACAAATAATGAGTATTGGGGAGGATGTGGAGAAATTGGAATCCTTGTGTACTATTAGTGGCTATATAAAATGGTGTAGCTACTATGGAAATGGTATGGCAATTCCTCCAAAAATTACAAATAGAATTGCCACATAATCCAGCAATTCTACTATATAAAAGGAACTTAAAGCAGGATTTCAAAGAGGTATCTGTATATAATGTTCACAGAAGCAGTATTTACAATAGCCAAAAAGTAGAAGCAATTTGAGTGCTCATTAAACAAATGTTATATATATATATATATAAAACATTTATATATATATATATGTGTATGTATGTATGTATAAACAAATTCTGACATTTGCTACAACATAGATAACCTTGAGGACTTTATGCTAAGTGAAATGCACCAGTCACAAAATACAAATACTGTACAATTCCACTTAAATGAAGTACCTAGAGTAGTCAAATGCATAGAGTCAGAAAGTAGAATTGCCAGGGTCTAGAGTAGGAGAAATGGGGAGTAGTTGCTTAGTGAATATTGAGTTTTAGTTTTGTGAGATGAAAGGAGTTCTGGAGATTGGTTGCATAGCAATGTGAATGTACTTAACACTACTAAATATACACTTAAAATTGGTTATGATGGTAAGTTATATACATATGTATATATATGTATGATATATATATCTTTTTTAAATTGTTTTACTCCATCTGCTATTATTTTTTAAAATTTATTTTTATGTTGTGCTGAGGATCAAATCCAGTACCTCACATGTGCTAGGCAAGCACTCTACCACTGAGCCACAACCCCAGGCCCTATATATATATCTTATCATGATCAAAAAAATATTTACTCTAGCCAAGCACGGTGGCTAACGCTTGTAATCCCAGCACTTTGGGAGGCTGAGACGGGAGAATCACGAGTTCAAAGCCAGCCTCAGCAATGGCGAGGTGCTAAGCAACTCAGTGAGACCCTGTCTCTACATAAAACACAAAACAGGGCTGGGGATGAGGCTCAGTGGTTGAGTGCCCCTGAGTTCAATCTCCAGTACCAAAAATAAAATTAAATAAATAAATAAATAAAATAAAGATATTGTGTCCATCTACAATTAAAGAAAATATTAAAAAAATAAATGCTTGTGTAGCATGAAAGAGGTTCAAAAGACAGGCTCTTTCTCATGTATCTCTTTATCAGTATGACAGCTCAGAGATAGTAATTTACAATAAAACATACAGTAGATTATAAAGCTGGTGCCACTCCTGACCTCTGGAAAACTCTGGTTTAAGGAAGAATTTTTCTTAGCAGGCTTTCTGCCCCAGAAGATCAATCCACATTTGGCAGGGAGTATTGGTTGTAAGCTGATACAGATGGGAATAGTCGAAGTTTCTGTGACAAACTAAAACTAGTAGCCAGCATTCCCTGACATCCAGGGGGGCCAGACTTGATAACTAATAAATCTGGGTACAGAATAAATGGTGCAGCTGGGCCCATGACTGTAATTCCAGCAGCTTGGGAGCCTGAGGCAGGAGCACTATGATTTCAAAGCCAGCCTCAGCAACCCAGCAAGGCCCTAAGCAACTTAGTGAGATCCTGTCTCTAAATGAAGTATAAAAAGGTCTGGGGATGTGGCTCAGAGGTTAAGTGCCTTTAAGTTCAATTCCAGTACCATTAAAAAAAAGAAAAAGAAAAGGCTTTCTAGAAACCAACTCAGGTAATTCCAGCACTTCGGGAGTCTGAGACAGGAGGATCGCGAGTTCAAAGCCAGCCTCAGCAAGGGCAAGGCGCCAAGCAACTCAATGAGACCCTATCTTTACATAAAACACAAAATAGGGCTGGGGATGTGTCTCAGTGGTCGAGCATCCCTGAGTTCAATCCCCAGTACCAAAAAGAAAAAGAAAAGAAACCAATTCAGGTGAAATAAGAGCCTGGCAAAACCAACCACACCACAGTAATTATTTTATTTTATTTTATTTATTTTGGTACTGGGGATTGAACTCAGGGGCATTCCACCACTGAGCCGATCCCCAGCCCTATTTTGTGTTTTATTTAGAGACAGGATCTCACTGAGTTGCTTAGCGCCTTGCCGTTGCTGAGGCTGGCTTTGAACTCGCAATTCTCCTGTCTCAGCCTCCCAAAGTGCTGGGATTACAGGCGTGTGACACTATGCTCAGCTCACAATAATTATTTTAAATGACAAGTATGCTGATTATGCAAATGATCCATATGGAAGTACATGATTTAAAAAAGTGAAAAGGAGAATACAAAATATTGATCAGTAAATACAAATGTACTAAATATCAGAAGAATAGAGTAAAAAAGTAGAGAATTCACAAAGCTAAATAATTGAAACTGTGTGATACTGGCATAGGATGTGTTTGTGTATTTGTGTGTGTGTATATATATATATATCTCAAAAAATAGAGAATCCAGAAATATATTCACAATTCTTTTTTTTATAATTTTTTTTTAGTTATTGATGGATCTTTATTTTATTCATTTATTGTTTGTATGTGGTGCTGAGGATTGAACCCAGTGCTTCAAGCATGCTAGGCAAACGCTCTACCACTGAGCTACAGCCCCAGCCCCATATATTCACAATTCTATAGCTAATTAATTTTCAACAAGAGTATTTAGACTACTCAATGGGGAAAGGACAGTCTTTCAACAAATGGTGCTAGGAAAAGTGGATATCTGCATGCAAAATGTGACACCAAAAGCACAAGCAATCAAAGAAAAAACAGACAAACTGGAATTCAAGATTTAAAACTTCTGTGTATTGAAGCATGATCAAGATAGTGAAAGAGAACCCATAGCTGGGCAGAAAATATTTATAAATCTTAAATCTGATAAGGGTCTAGTATACTGAATATATAAAGAACACTTACAATTCAACAACAGAAAGACAAACAACCCAATTAAAAAATGGGCAAAGGACTTCAATAAATATTTCTTCAAAGAAGATAAACAACAAGCACATGAAAATATATGCAGTTCTGGGTTTGATGGCACACACTTGTAATCTCAGTGACTTGGGAGGCTGAGCCAGCAGGTTCACAAGCTTGAGGCCAGTCTCAGCAATTTAGTGAGACCCTCAGCAACTTAGCAAGACTGTCTTAAAATTAATAATTAAAAAAAAAAAAAAAGGACTGGGGATGTAGCACCCGTAGGTTAAGTCTATAGACCTAAAAAACAAAAGAAGAAGAAAAGATGCATAGCATCATTTCATTATTCATTAGGAAAATGGAAATCAAAATTACAGTAAAAGTTGGGTAGGGTAGTGCATGCCTATAATTGCAGCTACTCAGGAGGCTGAGGCAGAAAGATCAGAAATTTGAGACCAGCCTATGCAACATAGCCGGACTCTGTCTCAAAACAAAAACAAAACTATGGCAAGAAAGCAGGGTGTTGTAAGCTCAGTGGTAAAGAACTTGCCTAGCATATACAAGGCCTTGGGTTGAATCCTCAGCACTGCAAAACAAAGAAATTTACAATTAGACTTCATACTAAGATGGCGATAATAAGAAAAGGAAAAATAACAACTATTGGCAAGGATATGGGGAAATTAGACCCCTCATATGTTGCTGATGGGATATAAAATAGTGCAACTTCTATTGAAAAGTTTTACAGTCCCTCCTCAAACATATGATTCAGATCTTGAATGTTCCGTAAAGACTATACATAGGCACACACACATATATTTTCGGAACTGGTGATTGAACCCAGGGGCGCTTCATCACTGAGCCACATCCGCAGCCTTTTCTATTTTTTATTTTGAGACAGGGTCTTATTAAGTTGCTTAGGGCCCCTCTAAATTGTTAAGGTCTTGAACTTGCAATCTTCCTGCCTCAGCCTCCCAAGTTGCTGGGATTACAGACATGCACCATCACACCCAGAAGGCCATATTGTGAAGGCCTCATCAGTAGCCTGTGATGCTCTTAGGAAGTGATGGAACCTTTAGGAGGTAGGGCTTAGTAGAAGGAAATTAGGTCATTGGGGGGTGGGTATGCCTTTGAAGTGGGTATGTGTACCTGACCTCTTCTCTCTGTTTCCCTGTGGCCATGAGGTGAGCGGCTAGCTTTGCTCTACATGCTTCAGCCACAGGCCTAAAAGCAACAGAGCCAACTGACCATGGACTGAAACTGTTACCCTGCCCTAATCTTATTCTGCCTAGATGACCTAGCTGAATTTCTAACCCACCTAATCTTACTTCTTTTTGAGGACAGGATTCCTGAAAGGCCAGAAGTTCCTTCTGTGATAGATTAGCCAAAACTAGTTCCATCTAAGGTGGTTGCCAGAGTGAACATCAGACAACTGATTTCATTATAATTTCATCTACATGCTAAGTGACACACACTCCTTGCACCATGGCAGCTGATGATTGTCATGAAGACAACTGGAAAAAAAAAACATAAAAGAAAAGAGGCGGGCAGGGCTGGGATTGTGGCTCAGGTAGAGCACTTGCCTAGCATGTGTGGGGCACTGGGCTTGATCCTCAGCACCACATATAAATAAATAAAATAAAGGTATTGTGTCCACCTACAGCTAAAAACAAACAAACAAATAAATGAAAAGAAAAGAGATGGCCTCCAAATTCCTAGAAAATCTCCACCCATTCCTAGAAAATACATATTTAGCCTATCCCTCTCTCTTATTTATTTTACTGTATATCTATAATTTCCTGACCCTCAATGAGTTGAGAAGTTGATCTGTGAGGCTTCTATACTTGGCCAAGAACAAACCTTTAGAGAGGCATGGTAGCTCACATAGGTAATCCCTCGGGAAGGGAGGCTGAAGCAGGATAGTAAGTTTGAGGCCAGCCCAGGCAATTTAGCAAGACCCTGTCTCAAAATAAAAAATGAAAAAGGGGATTTATCTCAGTGGCACAGTATTCCTGTGTTCAATACCTAGTGTAGGAAAAACTAAAAACAAAAACTCTTCCTTCATTTTTCAGTTGATACTTAATTGTCTTTTTGGTTTCACAATCCCAAGAGAGAAAAAAGACCAGTTTGGGGTAAAAATTCATAACAAAACCTCTAAAACCATGACCTAAAATAAATTTAACATAATATATAATATCCTGCAATCCTATTCCTAGGTATATTCCTAAAAGAACTAAAAACAGGTATCAAAAGCACATATATGCAGCCAGGCTCAGTGGTGCAAGCCTGTAATCCCAGCACTTTGGGAGGCTGAGACAGGAGAATCAAGAGTTCAAAGCCAGCCTCATCAACGGCGACGTGCTAAGCAACTCAGTGAGACCCTGTCTCTACATAAAATACAAAATAGGGCTGGGGATGTGGCTCAGTTGTCAGGTACTCCTGAGTTCAATCCCTGGTACCAAAACAAAAACAAACAAACAAACAAAAAACCCAACAAAACAAAAAAAATATATGCCCTGAGTGAAAATATTTTGAAAAAAATTATGTCAAAAAAATTGTTAAAAGCCTGTATGTGAATGTTCATAGCAACATTTTTCATAATAGCCAAAAGGTGTAAACAACCCAAATGCCTATTAACTGATGATTAGGTAAATAAAACATGGTACATTCATACATAGGGCTATTATTCCATAAAAAGGAATGAAAAGTTGGTATCTGCTACAATTTAGGAGAATCCTAAAAAAAACATCATGCCCAGTAAATGAATCCAGACACAAAAGTTTACATATAGTATGATTTCATTTATATGAAAAGTCCAGAATAGGCAAATCCATAGAGATAAAAGGTAGACCAATAGTTTCCACAGGACTGGGGAGAAGGGAGAATGGTGAGTGGCTGCTAAGTTTCTTTTTGTGGTTATTTTGGAATTAGATAATGGTGATGGTTGCACGACCTTGTGCATACATGAAAAACTACTGAATGGTACACTTTATAAGATGGTGAATTTTATGGTATGTGAATTTTATCTCAATAAAATAAGTTTTTGCTTTGTTAAATTTGCTTAAATTTATTAAATTTTTAAAAAATATGTCTGTGTCGTAATGGTACAAGGACATACTGACATCTAAGGCTTGTGTGCCCTCTCCTTGCAGAGTGATTTGTCACTACTCAGTTGCCACCTTACCCTCAATTCCCAATGTATACTAAACCTCAAACCATTATTGGAGTACATACTGCCCAGTGATTCCATACTTCAGTACCTACACATGCTGTTCCTTTTGCCCAGAAACTTTTGCAACCTCTGTCCACCTCATTCAATTCTGTATGGTCTTTAAATATCTAACACAAAAGTTACTGGCATATTGGAAGTTTTCCTCTGCCTCATCTTAGATGTTATTTTCTCAGCCCGGCACAGTGACACACAATTGTAATTCCAGGAACTCTGGAGACTGAGACAGGACGATGGCAAGTTTTAGACCAGCTTCAGCAACTTAGCAAGATCCTCAGCAACATACCAAGATCCTGTTTCAAAATAAACATAGAAAGGGCTGGGGACGTAGCTCAATGGTAAAGCTTCCCTGGGTTTAACCCACAGTAACCCTCACCCCCCAAAAGATAATAACAGTGCTTACACAGAGTTTTTAAGAAAAATATATGAGATAATATACATAAAGCACTTAGAACAGTATCTATCACATACTTAGAGTTCAACATTTATTATTGTTCCATGTTAAGCTAATGTTTGGTAATCACTGGGTGGCTGTATAAAATATACATCATTCTATGCAGATTGTTGGATTATCTATCGTATTGTCATTAGGAGTAGAATCTCTTAAGAAAGTCAGAGAAGGAGCTAGGTGTGGTGGCTCACGCTTATAATCCCAGCACTTTGGGAGGCTGAGACAGGAGAATCCCGAGTTCAAAGCCAGCCTCAGCAACTGCGAGGCACTAAGCAACTCAGTGAGACCCTGTCTCTACATAAAACACAAAATAGGGCTGGGGATGTGGCTCAGTGGTCGAGTACCCCTGAGTTCAATCCTCACTACCAAAAAAAAAAAAAAAAAGAAAGAAAAAAGAAAGTCAGAGAAGGGATATTAAGGTCCTAACAAGTAAAAACACTAAAGTGAAAATACTTTGTTCTTTTGAAAACTCTAAGTTGACAATGACCACAAAGTTGAGTGGAAACCAAGTATGTTTTTTTTTTCCTTTCTTTTTTTTTTTGCATTGTTGGCGTGCTAGGGATTAAACTCAGGACCTCACATATGTTAGGCAAGTTCTCTACCTCTGAGCTATATCCCCAGCCTGGAAACTGGCTGGGCATTTTAAATCCCCAGCCTGAGCATTTTAAACCCTATTTCAAGATAAATTTGATAAGCCACTCAGCATAACAGAGCCCATTAAAGACTCAACTAAGTTCTAGCTTCTGATTCTGGATGTGACAGTAATAACAATAGTATTAATAATAGAAGCTTTTAATAAGTGTGAGGCACTTTACATACATGTCTTACATATATTAGTAATTTAATGTTCATTGGAGCATATTCTCCTATTGTATCCAAAAAAGCAGAAAAAGAGCAAAAAGCAGATTGCTGGCCTGGGAGTGTAGCTCAGTGGATAGAACACTTGCCTAGCATGTGCAAGGCCCTAGGTTCAATCCTGAGCACCACATATACACACAAAAAGTAGATTGCTAGTGGTTGGTAGCATTATTCTAGGAATAAGGAAGTGCTCTCATAAACATGATGACTTATGAAGGTAACAAACTAGGCTACTCAGTGTTAGGACAAGATCCTGGAAAGTAGAAATTATTGGCTTGGTGCAACATGCTGGCTGCAACTGGGCAGAATTTCTATTTCTAATGTCAAGATAATAGGGAAGCTGCTGCCAATGCTGCATAAAACTCAAGAACACTTAGCAGTGATGGCTGACTTCCAACTGAGCCATTAAGGTAAGTATGGAAGAAAGCTCCAGGTAGAAATATCCTTGGGAACTCAGAGTAACACACTGAGTGTTTGAAGTTGGTACTTAACCTTCTATTATTGAACTCAGGGTTTGTCATTCTGGGGCCAATGTGATTTCACTTTTATGACATCTTCCCATAATACTGTTCATTTCTGTTAACCAGAAGTCACGGAGGGTGAGAAGGGCAGCAATAATCATATCTTATGGTTGGGCCTCAGTAATAAGATGCTGATTTCTCTTGCCCTTGAATTGTCTTCCAGTCACACTCTATGACTTTGTTTGGAATTCTTTTTTCTATCTCCATTCCACTGCAATAAAGAAATAACAGCAGATATTCTTTTTTTTTTAATATTTTTTTAGCTGTAGATGGACATAATGTCTTTATTTTATTGCTTTGTATGTGGTGCTGAGGATCGAACCCAGGGCCTCACGCATGCGAGGCAAGTGCTCTACCGCTGAGCTACAATCCCAGCCCCAACAGCAGATATTCTTAATATGTGTGAAACATATATATGAAGAATATAATATTTATTAATATTTGTTGACATACATTCTTTAAAAAAACATATCTTAAAAAGAGATAAGATGGAGCCAATTGTGGGAAGATATGGGTAAAAAAAAGTTTCAAGAACAGTCCCACATGACAGAACAAAATGGGAGAGATGACCAGAAAGAAACTGAAATGATAAAAAGAAAAGCACTAACATAGAACATTTTCAGACTGACTGAAAGAATAAATGGTAATACTACAATGAAATGCCAAGATTATGCAGAGAGAACAAAGATATGTTTCCAGCTACCTTGTTCTCCCACCCAGCACCTATTTAATAGATGAACATCTATTTTATGTATTGTTTTCATAAATACAAAATGCTAACTACAGTCATGTATGATAAATTTAAAGTCATTTGTGCTAAACACCTTAATCAGGACTTGATGCACCTATATTACCCAATGACCAGCATTACATCTTGAAGAGAGTTAAAGATTAGGGAAGGGCTGGTGCTGTAGCTCAGTGGTAGAGCGCTTGCCTAGCATGCATGAGGCACTGGGTTCGAGCCTCAGCACCACATATAAATTATAAATGAATAAAATAAAAATCCATCAACAACTAAAAAAATATTTAAAAAAAAGATTAGGGCAAAAGTGTTGCATTCCTAAAGTTAATCCACAGAGCCTAAAATGATATGTGACTGCCTAGCATCTGCTCAGTCAATTGCTTCGGCTCTAAACCCAGGATTTACCTTTTCTGTCCCTTTTCTCTGATAGCTTAGAACTCCTGGACTCTATAACTGAACACTCTGATTATTGCAAATGTCTTTAATAAGCTATGAAGTCTGGGGCAGGAGATATAGCTTAGTTGGTAGAGTGCTTGCTGCGCAAAGCCCTGAGTTCAATCCCTAGCACCGCACACACACACACACACACACACATACACACACAAAAGCTATGAAGTCTGAATTGGAGGCCTCATTCCTTACCTCTATTTTGAGACCTATTTCCCACCCCAAGTTTATACATTCTCAGTAAGTTCATAAATTCTAAGGACAGAACCAAAGTTCCTTTGTGCCCTCCTGCTAGCCTGCCTTTATTTTAGCACTTCCTAGTCCATGCCCACTCATCTGAATCTTACTCTGATTTTCCTGTCCATTAATAACCCATATCCAATTGCTTGCTGGGCACTTCGATATGCATACCATATCCTATGTTAAATTCAAAATCACAAAGGCCAAATCCGTTATCTGTTGCCAAATTAGTTCCTTTTTTTTTAATACTGGGGATTGAATCCAGGGATGCTTTACCACAGAGCTATATCCCTAGTCCTTTTTATTTTTTTATTCCGAGAAAAGGTCTTTTTAAATCACTAAGGGCCTCAAACCAGCTGGGCGCCATGGTGCACGCCTGTAATCCCGGTACTTTGGGAGGCTGAGACAGGAGAATCTCGACAGGGCCTCAGTCTCCCTTTATCATCTCCTTTTCCTTGCTTAATCTACACGTTTTAGTCCCCTCTTCTGCCTATCAAAATTTCTCCTGAGGAGGTCATCAATGGCCTTCTTGTTCCTAAAACCAATGGATTTCTTTTTTTTAACATACATATATGTATTTTAGTTGTTTTTTTTTTTTTAAATGTTTATTTTTTAGTTGTAGGTGACAGAATATCTTTATTTTATTCCTATGTGGTGCTGAGGATCGAACCCAGTGCCCCACGCATGCTAGGCGAGCACGCTACCACTGCGCCATAATCCCAGCCCTATGTTAGTTGTTGATGGACCTTTATTTTATTCATTTATTTGTGATGCTGAGAATTGAACTCAGGGCTGTACCACTGAGTCACAAGCCCAGCCCTAATGGATTTTTTTTTTCTTTTTTAGTTGTTGATGGAACCTTTTCTCATTTATTTCTTTATATGTGGTGCTGAGAATTGAACCCAGTGTCTCACGAATGCTAGGCAAGCGCTCTACCACCAAGCCACAACCCCAGCCCAATATATTTATGTGGTGCTAAGGATCGAACCCAGTACCTCACACCTGTGAGGCAAGCGCTCAACCCCAGCCCTTAATGGATTCTTTTTTTTTTTTTTTTTTTGGTACTGGAGATTGAACTCAGGGGCACTTGACCACTGAGCCACATCCTCAGCCCTATGTTGGGTTTTATTTAGAGACAGGGTCTCACTGAGTTGCTTAGCGCCTCGCCGTTGCTAAGGCTGGCTTTGAACTCGGGATTCTCCTGTTTCAGCCTGCCTAAGTGCTGGGATTACAGGCTTATGCCACTGGGCCCAGCTTAATGCATTCCTCTTAACTCTTATCTTACTGGACTTTTCTGGTAGCATTTAACAATACTGACCATGCCCTCCTTCCTGAAACCCTCTTTCCTTAGCTTCTCTGACACCATACTCTCCTCTGGCTATACCTTCACAGCTTTTCACAAAGCTACCACCACTAGAACCAAACTAGAACCAAATTCCTTAGTTTCTCCTACCCACTCCTAACGTCCCCTCAGTCATTCTGCTGTTATAGTCCCCCAGCTATTCTTCTTCCTATTTTGCCCCTTTCCAGCTTCACTGTCTGTTTTTGGAGCACTTCACTGTGTACTAGCCAGCAGAGTTCTAAGTGATATAATCCTCACAATAAGTCTCTCAGGTAAGTTTTATTATCACTTCCAATTTTCAGATCAGGAAATAGGCATAGTTAAGTAACTTGCATAAGGTCACATAGGTACCGAGTGGCAGAGCAGAATTCAAACCCAGGTGGCCTGATTAAATTCTGAGTTCATGTCACTATTCTATTTCACTTAGATCATTGTAAAAGCCTCTGTTACTCTCCTGGCATTTTGTCATGGCTTCCTCTAAGCTTCTGTGGCCAGAGGGGCATTTGTTAAAACATATGTCTGACTCTTGTCTTTTTGGTTTTTTTTGAATTTTTTTTGGTATTGGGGATTGAACCCATGGGTCCTTTATCCAGACCTTTTTTCTTTTTTTAAATTTTGAGAAAGGTTGCTTAGGGCCTCACTAAATTGCTGACGCTGGCTTCAAACTTGTGATCCTTTTGCCTCTGCCTTGTGAGTCACTGGGATCACAGGCATGTGCCACTATGCCCCACTCTTGTTACTCTCTTGCATAAAACAATTGGCTCCTTATTCCCATCAGAATAAAGTCTACACTAAACAACACATTTAATTTTTTTTTTTTTCAGTTCTGGATATCAAACACAGGGTCTTACACATGCCAGGCAAGCCTCTACCACTGAACCACATCTTTAGTATGTGTTTGGAAATCTCTAATAACACAGCCAGTGGGCATTTACCTCTTTGGCTTCATGTTTTTGATCTTTGCTCTCACTTTAACCATGACCCCGAATATCCCACTGGCCAAAATGATAGCTTACATTTCCAGACTTCTGCACATCGTTTGATGTGCTTTGAACACTAATTCCTTTCTACCTTCACATTTTACTTCTTTTGAATAAGCCTTTTTCTCACCTCCTAATACTATACTAGATACTATACTAGGACATATGCACCTTCTGGAAGCTCCCACAGCCCCCAGTACAAATCCTTACTGTGGCTGTGTTTTCAGCTGTCTACCTGTATCTACTCTAACACAAGATTGTAAGCAGGGACTGTGAACAGGGATTCTGGTGAACAGGGACTGCCTGATGAAAAGTAGATGTTATTCACTGAATGGATAAGTCTTTATTGTCTGAATAACACTCTCTACCTTTTTTTTTTTGTGGTGCTGGGGATTGAACCCAGGGCCTTGTGCATGTGAAGCAAGCACTCTACCAACCGACCTATATTCCCAGCCCTACTCTTTAACTCTTATATAATGTCCTATGAAATTTTTATTTTCATGTGTGTTAGCCTTTATAACCAGATTACTGAATTTTTTTTCTCTCCTTCTCCTTTTTTTTTTTCTTCAGTACTGAGGGCTTATCCCAGGGCCCTGTACATGCTAGGTAGTACTCTATTATTGAACTAAGTGTTTTTTTGTTTGTTTTTCTTTTGTTATTGGGGATTGAACTCTGGGGCCCTGTACTACTGAGCTACATCCCCAGTGCTTTTTTATTTTGAGACAGGTCTTGCTAAGTTGCTTCAGGCCTTGCTAAATTGCTGAAGCTGACCTTGAACTTGCAATCTTCCTGCCTCAGACTCCAGTCTTTGGGAATACAGGCTTGTGCCACCACACCGAGCCTTGAATTTAGGGTCCCACTAAATTGCCCAGGTTGTCCTCTAACTTTTGATAGTCAGGGTTTGGGGATACAGCTCAGTTGGTACAGTGCTTTCCTTGCATGTACAAAGCCCTGGGTTCAGTCCCCAGCACCACAAAAAACAAAAAAAAAAATGTAACTTTTGATACTCTTGCTTTAGCCTCCTTTTTTTTTTTTTTTTTTTTGGTACCAGGGATTGAACTCAGGGGTACTCGACCACTGAGCCACATCCCCAGCCCTATTTTTTGTGTTTTATGTAGAGACAGGGTCTCACTGAGTTGCTTGTTTAGCGCCTCGCCGTTGCTGAGGCTGGCTTTGAACTCGCGATTCTCCTGTCTCAGCCTCCCTAAGTGCTGGGATTACA
>PVHX01027218.1:0-19708 GCA_004024805.1 Geosciurus inauris | reverse complement strand
TCAAAGTAGGTAAGATAGAAGAAAAAAAATTCTAGGCCTGTGCTTTCTAGTACACTAGCCACTAACTATATCTGGCTGTTAAAGCATTTGAAATGTACTAGTCCAAAGTGAGTTGTACCAGAAATAGAAAATACACACAGAGTCCAAAAGAGTATAAAAAGACAATATAAAATATTTCATCAATATTTAATAGTGATTAAAATATTAAAAGGACATTTAGACATTCAAATATCTTAGACCTATTAGGTTAACCTAAACATAATGTTAAAATTAACTGTGCCTATTTCTTTTTTACTTTAAAAAAAATGTTGCTACTAGCAAATTTAAAATTGAATGTGTAATACTCCTTTTGAATAGTGATTTTCTAGGGAATAGCTACCATCCCGAATCAGACTTTGAGAAGAGTGATAAAGAGAAAATTATAATTACATCATGCTGTGTCACCAACATAATCCCCCTGTACCTCTCTGAGAAACTTTGAACAATATTTTAATTGTACATGGGGAGAGTTGAATAAAATTTCTAACATTCTGTAACACAGTAGAGTAACTATAGCTGACAAGAATTAATTGTATATTTCCAAACAGCTACTAGAGAGGGTTCTGAATGTTCCCAAGACAAAAAAGTGATATGTGAGGTTATACATATACCAATTACTGTGATCTGATCATTACACATTGTACACATGTGTTGAAATATCACACTCTATCCCATAAATATGTACAATTATTATTTGTCAATTAAAATTTATTTTTTATTTTGGATATAGCCCAGTTTTGTTGCCTAGGCTGGTCTCAAACTTCAGGACTCAAGTGATCCTCCTGCTTAGGTCTCCTGAGTAGCTGGAAATACAAGTATATACCACTGTACCTAGCTCTAGCTTGACTGAAAATTTTTAGGATTTTTTTTAATTTAAATTGTTTTTTAATGCTTTTTGGATATTGGCCTGTGATTTCTTTCTAATATGAATAAAGAACCCAGTGGGGCCATTTTATATGCAAGTTACTTAAGAACTATATATGAGATTATAACATAAATCTTGCATACTTTAACAATTAATATTTTCTTAATATTTAATTTGTACAATATTTGGAAAGTACTTTCACATATACCATCTTGCCTGATATTCATTCACTACATCTCCATCCTAGGTATCTAGAAATATTATCTCAATTTACAGATAAAGAGACTAAAACTAATTATAAATGATTTGACTATGGTTACATAGCTAGTGAGTGGCAGCATTAGCATTAAAACGCATTTTAATAATTCCAGATCCTATTCATTCAACAAAATGAATGAGTACCTACTATGTACCAGAGACTAGGCTAGGTACTAGGGATGCAGAAATGAGTAAGATAAAAATTATCCTTGCTCTCATGGAATTTATGTTCTAATGGAGAAGACTCATAAACAAGCAATAATAATAAAAAAAAATTAGGCAAAGGGCAGTGACTGGTAAAGGGTATCATAAGCATTCAGAGAAGTGCCCTAACCTAGACTGGGATTGTGGATCCAGGAGTAGCTTCCATCAGAACTTTTAAACTACTTAAAGCACGCATAGGAAAAGAAATGTTTCAAGCAAAAGAGATAACATACTCAAAGGCCCTGAGGTCACTGAGATCCTTTGCCATTCAAGGATCAAAAGAAGTTCAGTGTGGCTGGAACATAAGGTATAAAACAGGGAAGAACAAGAAAGCAAACCAGAGTCCTGACAAGTGGCCAAATTACATGGGAACTTGAAAACCATGCCAAGGAGTTTAAAGATTTTATAAGAGCTACAGAGTAACACTGAAGGGTTTTTAAGTTGCATGGTGACAGGATTAGACTGAAGCAAGACTAGTCATACATGTGAAAAATTATATATGTTCAAAGTTTTTCAGTACAGCATTATTTGTAATTGTTTTAATAGACTAAAAACAAAACAAATGTCCAATAGACTGATTAAATAAGTTATTGTTCATCTATATAATGGGATAACATTCTGAAAACAAAAGAGATTCTTTATATTCAGACTTGAAATGATGCCCCAGATACATTACTATGTAAATAGGGCAGAGTGCAAAACAATTTGTTACCATTTATGAAGTTTTTTTTTTTAATTTTTTTTCTGTAGTTGTAGATGAACAGCATGCCTTTATTTGTTTCATCGTTATGTGGTGCTAAGGTTCGAACTCAGTGCCTCGCACATGCTAGGCAAGTGCTCTACCACTGAGCCACCACCCCAGCCCCCCATTTATGAAGTTTTTACCCCTTCCCTATGCTAGGGATTGAGCTCAGGGGCTCTCACATGCTAGGCAAATGCTTTCCCATGGAGGCACATGCCCAATTCGATTAGTATTTAAAAGAAAAACAAAAGGAAAAAAGAAATGTATCTCCAGTCTGGAAGGCTGCACAAGGGTAAGTAACATTACCTGGAGAGTAGGGAATGCCTTAGAGAGAGCCAGTGGCAAGGGAAAGGCTGCAGGAAGCCTTCACAATCTACCTTTTGAACCTTCTGAATTTCAAACAAACAAATAAATAAATTTTAAATTAAATAACTTAATAAAATAAGACGACTATTCTAGTTGCAAGATAAAAATGGCTGTCTTAACCAAGAAAGACAAGTGCAGTGGTCTGACCAAGGGGCAGTGATGAAGGACAAGAAGAGTAAATAAATCCCAGAGATAGTGGAAATCCATCAAACCTCACTGAACATGAGGAGGGAAGAAGATCAGAAAAGAGGTAAGGGTGAATTACCAACTGGTAATGAGTTAGAAAAAAGGAGAGAAACAAGTTTAGTAAAGAGGGAGGTGAAAAGTTCCATTCTGGATATGCTGAATTTCCAACATGCACATATTTTTTTTGCTTTTATTAGTGCATTATAGTTGTACATAATAGTTGAGTTCATTCTGACATAACCATATATGCATAGGATTTAATTTACTCCAATTCAGTCCCTAGTTTCCCCCTTTCCTTCCCCTCCTCCCTCTCTCTATTCCTCTTCCTCTATTCTATTGGCCTACTCTCTACTCATTTATCTATTTATTCTTAATTAGTGCTTTAGAAATATACATAAAGGTGGGATTCACTTTCATATATTTATACATGCACATAGCATAATTTTGTCAAATTCATTCCTCATGTCCTACCCTTTCTCATCCCTTCTCATTCCTTCTCAATCTCCTTTTTTATCCCACTGACCTTCCCTCTAGCTTCATGATATGCAACACTCTCCTCCCAATATTCCCTTTACTTTGCTCTAGCTCCAACATGCACATTCTTGCTGGTTGTCAGGCTCTGAGCATATTTCAGAGTTACATTTGCAGTGAGCAACCCTGAGGGATAAGATAACATCTCCCTCCAGGATAAGAGCAGGCCTGTTTACTACTTACTATAAAAGCAGATAATTCCCAAAGCTCAGTGTTGCTTTCTGTAATGTCACCCATTTTTTGCGCAAGCATCCATCTGGGCCCATCACTGCAGAACTCTGAGGGAAAGGGTAACTGACACCCATAAGATTAAGCTCATGTTCCCTGCTAAGCCCACCAAAATGAGGTCCTTTGTCACTGACCTGAGAGTCTTGTGTCAAGGAAGATATTTTATAATTTTAGTATCTGAGAGAGGTGAACATGTCTTAATACTAGTGGGAATAAGCCAGTGCACAGGACGCAATTCACAGAGTGAGTGGTCTCACTGAGGAGGGGTAAGGTCTGGGCCAGGTGCTTAGTGTTGGGTGTCTACAAGGTCACCCTCATCCTAGGTCCTGCCACCTGCTAGTTGCTACGGGGGAGAGGTCACAGGGTCTTCCTTACAGTCTTAGGAAAATTCACATTCTCCCTTTTTCCACCTCTCTTTAAAGAACCCATCACTCAAAGGTGCCAAAAACATACAGTGGAGAAAAGACACCCTTTCCAACAAGTTGTGCTGGGAAAACTGAATATCCATATATATATATAAATGAAAGTCAACCCCTATCTCTTACACTACATAAAAACCAACTCAGAATGGATCAAGCACCTAGGAATTAAACCAAAAATGTTGCCACTGTTAGAAAAAAGACTGGGCCAATACTCCAACATATAGATGCAGTCAATGACTTTCTCAATAGGACCCCTCAAGTTCAGGAAATAATACCAATAATTAAGAAGTGGGATGGCATCAAATTAAAGCTTCTGCATAGCAAAGGAAATAAAAGTGTAAAGAAAGAGCCTAGAGAATGGGAGAAAATCTTTGCCAGCTACTCTTCTGACAAAGGATTAATATGTGGAGTATAAAAGAACACAAAAAACATCAAAAAAACAAATAATCCAATTAATAAATGGGTAAATGAATTAAACAGATATTTCTCAAAAGAAGTCCAAATCAAATGGCTATCAAAAAAAAATTTTTCAACATGTTTAGCAATCAGGGAAATGCAAATCAAAACTACATTTAGATTCCATCTCACTCCAGTTAGAATGAGAGTCATCAAGGGGCTGGGATTGTAGCTCAGCAGTAGAGCGCTTGCCTCGCATGCGTGACGCCCTGGGTTCGATCCTCAGTACCACATACAGAGCAATAAAATAAAGACATTGTGTCCATCTACAAAAAAGTTTAAAAAAACAAATGAGAGTCATCAAATATACAAATAACATTTAGTGCTGGAAAGTATGTGGAGGAAAAGAACTGTTATACACTTTTGGTGGGACTGTAAATTAGTACAATCACTATGGAAATCAGTACGGGGTTCCTTAAAAAACTAGGTATGAGCCAGGTGCAGTGGTGCACACCTGTAATCTCAGCAGCTCTGAAGGCTGAGACAGGAAGATCACGAGTTCAAAGCCAGCCTCAGCAATGGTAAGGGGCCAAGCAACTCAGTGAGACCCTGTCTCTAAATAAAATACAAAATAGGGCTGGGAATGTGGCTCAGTGGTCACAGAAAATAGAACTAAAGAGCATGTTAAGCCAAGTAAGCCAGACCCAGAAAGTCAAGGGTCATATGTTTTCTCTCCTATGAAAAACTAGAGGAAACAAAGAAAAGAGAAAGAAAGTAAGAAAGAAAGAAAGAAAAGAAAGAAAGAAAGATCTTGTGAAAACAGAAGGGAAGACAACAGGGTAGAGGAAAGAAATCACAGGGAGGGAGGAGGGGAGGTCAAAGGGAGGTACTGTGGAATGAAATTGATCAAATTATGTGTATGAACAATTATGTCACAATCCAACTATTATGTTGGATTATGCACCAATTAAAAAAAATAGTTTTTTTAAAGAACTTGTTGCTATCCTCTTCTCTTCTGAGGTGGACCACTGAAAACACCATCTTCTTTCTCTCTAATCTGGAAACACAAAGTTCTGACTGACACAAGGGAGGAAAAGGCAAAGATCCTTCCGCTGATGAGCCCACAATAGGCTGAAGAACAATACAGTTCTCTCAAGAACTCACTCTGTCAGCCAGGGCATGGTGGCACACGCCTGTAATCCCAGCAATTTGGGAGGCTGAGACAGGAGAATCTTGAGTTCAAAGCCAGCCTCAGCAATGGCAAGGCGCTAAGCAACTCAGTGGGACCCTGTCTTTATATAAAAAATAGGGCTGCGGATGTGGCTCAGTGGTTGAGTACCCCCGAGTTCAATCCCTGGTACCAAAAAAAAAAAAAAGAACTTGCTCTGTCTACCAGCACACTGATTTGCAAGTTTGCCATCTTTTTTTCTTTTTCTGTACTGACCAAGGAAGTTTCCCTCCTCCTGCAAGAAGGAAATCTCCTCACTTACTCTCTGAAAGCTGCAGTGAGGTCCCCGGTGACTGAACTTTGCATGGAGGACCCGGATGCTATCCCTGTTTCTGGCCTAGACCTCATCAGCACAATAGTTTCCCTTTCTCCCATTTCTCCTCAAGACTGCACTGGCCTTGGGGTCCCAGTACAATACAGGAGAGGAAGAGAAAGAGTCATGGAAACTATTAACTAATATTGAACTTTTTACTGGTCTTGTAGGGGAATGAGCTTTGATTGGATTTATGAAAGTGAAGAGATGTGACTTATCTGTTGCCTTCAAGTTGCTATCATGCAATTCCTATCTATAACCTTCATTTGTGGTTTAGAAATGGGATGATTAAGAAATTCCCACATGAAGACTCTTTCCTCTAGGTAGTACAAGGCAAGGTTCTTGCTGAAAGTGAATGGAAAGGAAGAAAGAAGCCAAGATTAGTCATTCACTCAGCACCACTACTACTTGCCTCCACAGGGGCCCACATCTCAGGACACCAAGCCCTGGCCTTGCTCTCACATTCCACAGCCTGAGCTTCACTGGATGAACTGCATTTTGCATTTTTCTCTGGGCCCCTTCAGAATCTCTGTCCATTCTTCTCCACCCCTCCCAGGTTCCCCAAGGGACACACCTCTCTCCTTTTGTATCAGGCTCTCTTGCCTCAGGTTTCCTGCCATGCTTAGTCAACAGAGGCAGAGCACTGCAGTCTTCCATTACTGCATAACCAGCCACCCAAAATACAACTGGCTTAATCAACAATACTTTATTATTTTTCGTGGTTGTGGGTTGGCTTTGTGGTTCCTCAACTGGTTTTGCCTGGGCTCACCCATGAACCTGTGTTTAGCAGTTAATTAATCTACACATGGTGCTCAATGTTCCAGTCAGCCCTTCAAAATTTCCATTATCACCATCTTGAACTCTGGGCCCCTTCACCTTCCATCTTCCCTGCTCTGTTAATACATAACCCTGAACAACTCCAATTTTCACTTTCTTTGTTCCTGTAAAGCACTGCTGGAAGAAAACAATTAACAGAAAAAACCATGGTCCACCACAAATTCATTCCATCCAATACCAGATGTATCCTGGATGGTGCCTATAAATTCTTCCATTTGACTCTGTTGATTCCTAGCAAACTCCCCCATAATAGCTATTCTCCATCTTCTCTGCCTCAAGCTTCAAAGCATTACTCCCTTCCCCTCAGCAGAAGGTCTATCACCTTGGTCACTGAACAGATGCAAACTGTACCATCCCTCACACCAAGATTAAATCCACATCTTTTTTTTTGGTACCAGGGATTGAACTCAGGGGCACTCGACCACTGAGCCACATCTCCATCCCTATTTTGTGTTTTATGTAGAGACAGGGTCTCACTGAGTTGATTATCACCTCACCATTGCTGAGGCTGGCTTTGAACTCATTCTCCTGTCTCAGCTTCTCAAAGTGCTGAGATTACAGGTATGCACCACCACACTTGGCTCCCACATCACCTTAACAGTCACTGTCTTTGGACCACACCTCTTTCCTTAGCTGTAAGCCTTGGAGCAATAAACGGAGCTCTTCATCAATACAAGGAACCCCTCTTGATGTTTGTTAGCTTTGCTGTTGGCTCAAATGTGTTCCTGACACATTTGCCTCTATCTCTCAGTATCTTCATTCTTTCCTAAAGGAATAAATCAGTTGCCTCCTCTTTTGCCTTGAACATTGATGTTTTCCTTATCATGAAAAAAAATTTTGATGCATACTTTACCACTTCTAACAATTCTACTTCCCTAATTCCTTTCAACAATCTCAATACTAATACTTCTCCCTAAATTATTTTTCTTTCTCTCTCTTTTTAAATGTGATTTAAATTTCTCTCACATATGCTAAGTGAGCCTCTGCCATTTACTGTATCCCCAGCCAGAAATGATTTCTCTTTTAACTGCCAATTCCATACCCCATGCACCTATTCCACACCTCATCTTTGCGGAATCCCACCATCACTAGCTCTCTAACTCTAAAGTCAGATTATTCTCTCTTACCTATTCCTTTCCTCCTTCATCTTTTCTCCCACTTACCCTTCCTTTCTTCTACATTTTTGTTTCTCTCTCTTCCTCCCAAAGCCACTTACAGCCCCCTGCCCTGGAACCCCTGGTTGCAAGATTATCTTGACTATTTAAAATATCACAGAACAAGAAGTATAATAGATTTGGACAAAAAGATCACTGGTGACCTTAATAAAAGCACTTGCAGTAGAGAGGGGAAGAAAAAACTCCAAAGAGTACTGATGAGAAGAAAATTATATCACAGGGACAGAATACACAATTGAGGAACATGGCTATTTAAACAGAATGCAAGCTGGGTGTCATGGTGCATGCCTGTAATTCTAGCAAATCGGGAGGCTAAGGCAGGAGGATTCCAAGTTCAAGTCTCAGCAACTTAGCAAGACCCTGTCTCAAAATTTTTTAAAAAAGGGATAGGGATATATCTCAGTGATAGAGTATCCCTGGGTTCAATCCCCAGTAGGGAATTGGGGGTGGGGACAGACAATGAGACTGCACAACCAGGAGTTGTTGTACAGCACTGACCATGTGGTAGGTACAGTGCATGTATTAATTCACTAATCTCACAAGAACCCTGGGAGGAAGGTATTACAATTATCTTCATTTACAATGGAGGAAACTTAAGCTCAAAGACACTCAATAACTTGAACAGGATCATATATAGCCAATATATTCAACTCCTCAGAACTAGGGAAATCTTAGTGAAAGCTATGAAATCTGACAGAGGAATAAGTAGAAAAATGGGGATGAGAACAAACAAAAACTCTCATAATGTGAGAAAGGCAGATTAATTAGCTTTTGGGGTTAGGAATGGACAATTCCTCTAAGTCTAGGAAAAAAGTCCTCACCCTTCTCTCATATTCCTTAAGCCAGGATCACAATCTGTGAGGATGTAAGAAAAAAATACCTTCTGATTGTCAGGTTAGTATTAGTTGAATACAACCATACAGTATTTAACCATGTATATCAGTCTCTGTTTTAAAGTGTTTTAAATATTTTTATTCACTAACTCCTCACAGCAGCTCTGTAAGCAGATAGTATTGTTTTATAGATGAGAAAAACTGAATCACAGAGAGGTCAAGTAATTCTCCCAAAGTCACACCACTAATAAATAGTGGAAATGGAATTCAAACACACATAGCATACAATCTATGAGATTCATCATGCAACTGCTGTCTCTCAAAAGCTCAATCAAAAAAAAAAAAAAAAAAGATCAATCAAGTGTTTAGACTTAAAAGAGAACTTTGCAGGGGGGAGGGGTACTAGGGATTGAATCCAGGGGTGCTCTACCAGGGAGCTTCATTCTAGCCCTTTTTATTTTGAGATAGGGTAACACTAAGTTACTGAGACTGATCTTAAACTTGTGATCCTCCTGCCTCAGCCTCCCAAGTAGCTAGGATTACAGGCATACACATCCAGCTAAATCAGAACTTCTTGATGATAATGACTACAAGAAGGTGGTTCCAAAGAGAGCTCTGGATATCCCACATTAAGAGCTTTTAAGATAGATCCAGGAGCCACAAACTGATGACCCGAAAGACCTATTTGGCCCTCAGATATGTTTGTCTTAACATAGGGTTTGTTTATGGTTTTTTTTCTTGGTACTGGGGATTGAACCCAGGGCCTTGTGCATGCTAAGCACATGCTCTATTACTGAGCTACAATCCCAGCCTGTTTTTTGGAGCATACACATATGTCATGAATACTATCCTGTACTCTTTCTGATTCACACATTTCTAGGCTGGCCCCCATAAGAATCTAGATTTATTAATCTTGAAAAATACGAGTTTTGTGCTGTTTAAGAATTTACCTACAAGAAGCAAGGGAATGGACCAAATGACCTCTTAAGACTCTCCCCAAGTACTCTGATTCTAACATTATTTTAAAGAATACCACTATGATTTGGAAAAGTGTTCCCCAAAGACCCATGTGTTGAACGCTTGGTCATCATACAGTAATTAGGTAGTAGAACCTTAAGAGGTAGGGCCTAGTGGGAGGAAGTTAGGTCACTGGGGGCATGTTCTTGAAGGGATATTGGAACCCTGGCTCTCCCCCACCCACCCCACCCCCTTCTTAGCCATCATGATGTGAACAGGCCTCCTACACTGTTTGCTCTTGGTTGGCCTGTTGGTTTGGGGCTATAGACTGAAACCTTTGAAACTCTGAGTCAAAATAAACCTTTCCTCTTTTTCAAATTGGTTAACTTGGATATTTTATTACAGTGACAGAAAGCTGACTTAGACAAACACACACAAACATAAACACTGTGGCTTATAAGAAAATGTTCTTGGTTTTGGAAGATCTACACTAGAACATTTCAGGAAACTGTTACAATATCTACAATTTACTCTCCAACAATCCAGCAAAATGACAGTAATAATGATAATAAAATGTATAAGTGGTAAATCTAGGTGAAAGCATGCAGTTCAATATACCATTCTTACAATTTATTAGTTTGAAATATTTTAAATAAAAATCTTTTCCTAAAAAGCAAAAAATAATCACACTTTATTCTCAGCAATCAAAACCAAAGTCATAAATGACAACAAAAATCTTCCTCATATAAACTATAAAATAATTTGTTCTTTTGTGTTATACAAACTATCACTTTGGATTATTAAACATGTCTTAATCCTATTTCAATTATTAATTTCAATATTTAATATGTAATTAAAACATTAAGTGCAACGTTTTTACTCTGCACTTCAGAATTGAAAATCAAAAACTTGGCAACACTGGATAGATCTAAAATACTTTATAATGAAGTAAAATTTGAGATGAGGCTGGATACTAGTCTACCATTACTTACAGATAAAAGTACATAGAAAAGATGAAGCCACTTTCTTCCCTGTATAAACACTGATAGAGGCAGCACTGTGAACTGTTACCTGCTGCTATATGATAAAAACTGGTTTTATGTTTGGCTTTTGTGAAACATGGGGCTCAATTCATTGGAAGCAGAAATGCCAAACTCTCTGAGGATGAACAGCAGTTCCCAGCTGAACTGGTCAGATTGACCTCTGGCCCAAGAAGGCGGTTCACCAGGCAAGTACCTTTAGGGGCAACCAGTTGATTACACCACTCAGTAAAAGCAGGGCAGAGTGAGGCTGAGAAGAAAAAAATATAAGAGCAAATGAAGTAGGGGCAGGGAGGTAATGTTTAAACATTAACAATCTCTTATTCTCAAATATTTGTTTCTTCGGGGCTGGGGTTGTGGCTCAGTGGCAGAGTACTTGCCTCACATGTGTGAGGCACTGGGTTCGATTCTCAGCACCACAATAAATAAAAAATAAAGACCCATCAACAACTAAAAAAAAATTAGAAAAAATTTGTTTCTTCAAATAATAATGAAGTGAAATGAATTTATTTCAAGAAGCCTCCAAAGAGCTGGGAGTGAAGTTCAATGGTAGAGTACCTGCTTGGTGTTTTCAAGGGTCTGGGTTCCATCCCCAGCAATGGAACTCCCAAGTTCCTCTGTCCTTGAGATGAGAGTAAAGGGCAATTATAGTAGAAGCAAAGATGACTCAGAGCTCCCCTTGTTTGTTCTCCCATGTCCTGAAATATAAGGCTAGAAGCAAGGAAGAATGAATGATCCTGTAAGCCACTCTCACATCATAATTCTGGTGCCAAAAACATGGAAACACAGCCAAGGGGACCAGGTGGGCCCTGAAGAACTCCAGATGGTATCTGGATGAGCTGGGATGCTGGCCACTGTAGAGGAAATCAGTGTTCACAGCTCAGCCTTAGAAGTAGTGAGGCTCCTAGAGGTGAGCTGAGGAAAAATAGACAAAGGCAAGAAAGAACAGCAGCCAGAGGTTCAGGCCACTAGTTATGAAAAAGTTAGAGGTTTGCAAAGGGGGAAAACTGTAAGGAAAATGTTGAAAGAGATGAAAATATAGTTTCAGGAGACAGGGAATAGAAATGTCAATGCTTAATGATGAAAGTAAAAGAAGTTCAGGGGCTAAGGGTATAGCTCAGTAGCAGAAAGCCTACCTAGTATATACAAGACCAATCTCCAGCACAAAAAAAAAAAAAAAGAAAGAAAGAAAGAAAAAGTTCAGAAATAAGAAGGAAAAAAAAGATAATTGACAGGAACTAGAAAGTGAAGCAAAAGCCAGGTACAGTGGTGCATGCCTGTAATCCCAGCAGCTGGGGAGGCTGAGGCAGGAGGATCACGAGTTCTAAGCCAGCCTCAGCAACTCAGCAAGGCCCTAAGCAACTCAGTGAGACCTTGTCTCTAAAAATGAAAATATAAAAAAGGGCTGGAGATGTGGCTCAGTGGTTAAGTGCCACTGAGTTCAATTCCTGGTACCAAAAAAAAAAAAAAAAAGTGAAGTAAAACTAAAAAAGCAATTCATAGAGTCATATATAATATTACAGTTGATTTATTCATTTTATTAAATTAGATTTTTGAGTCGAGTAAATTTATTACAAATTTTTAAAAAATAAGCTTTTAAAATTTTAGTATTAAAGTATTTAAAAATTCTTAATGTAACTTTTAAAAGAACTACTTTAAAAAGTAAAGCCAGTGTAATAAAATAAAGTTAAAATAACTTGCTTAAGTTTAATAATTCTTTCTTTTTTGTCAGGCTTTTGGAAGAGAGTAGAGAGAAATGGCATAAATAAACTCATCTGCAGACATAGCATGCTGGTTATTAACTTTATTCCTCAAGAGAAAAAGTCCGGCCTTACAGCATTTGTTGATTTTAATAGTGTAAATATGCCCATCATACCCAATTCCAAGCTACTAGCCACCAACTTGAAAGTCACTCAAGGTGGCATCTGGGAAAAATGCACAGTAGCATTCCAATGTAAAGAGTATCTACCAAGCATACGCTAGACCTACATGACCTCAAGTGCATAAATAAGAGTAAATTGTAGTAAAGTAATCCAGAAATGGTAAATTATGAATTTTTAATAACCTTTGGGTTTTTTTCATTCTTAACAAAAACATTTATTTTACATTTTATACAGAATAACTTGAAAAAAACATGGGACACTACATGAGTTAGTGTGTCATCACTGTATAGAGGACATGCTAATCTTCTCCACATTGTTCCAGTTTTAGTATAAGTACTGCCAAAGTGAGCATCTTTGTTTTTAATATGATACTTTCTCCCCCCTACTTCCTCTATACAAGTTCACCTCCTGAATAACTAATGGTAAGGTCTAACACACTTAATATTCTATCACAGATACAAAACAAAAATCAAATACAACTCTTGTTTGGGAAAAATACTTTAAAATATTACTTTCCTCCTTTTAAATCAATTTTATAGGATTTTTAATAAATTACCAACATGTCATTTTTGATAGGATTTATGGAGAAAATGAACATCAACTATCTCATTCAAAGGTTATTTTTTTCAAATGTTTTTAAATATGTAGATAGCTCGTGTCTTTGGCAAAGTATGAAGATGCCATAAATTGAAAACAAAGCCTTTGTATATAGTTAAAGCCTTGCCTTTATATAGTTACATAAACGTATATGTTTATGCACTTGCACCACACATAGAGCAGTAAACATAAAAGTAAAAGTATTTCAGAACAAGAGAGTCACATTAACGGCCCAGATGTGACATCATCATTTAATGTGGGTCACTTAAAACAAAGCATTTGGATCACTTAAAATGTTTGATCGTGAAGCCTGTTTTTTGACGAACAGGCACTCAAGGGTGTAGTATATCACGTTCCTGACACAAGGTGGAGCCAGTGCCACGAAGCTAGGCTGTGAGTGTTCAGTTAAGGGCAGTTTAAGGTCAAAAACATGCAGAAGCAAAGACCTGATATGGGACATCTGATGCAATCCTAAAGGGCAAAAGAACAGGCAAAACATTTTACCTCTATGAAACAGCTGATATATCATGCTAAGTATGAGAGAATATTTAACACAATTCAATTTCGAAGAACAAAGCAGAATTTGAAAATGATTTTCATTCATTTAACAAATATTTACTGAACTCTACACTATGTGCTGAGTAGCACTTACAGCAGAGAATAAAACAAAGACCTTGCACTTATTTTCTCTAAAGCATTTTTCATAGATCAACCTTATTTTGAAGCTAAATAATGAAATGAACCTAAAATAATGGCAAAATCTATTCAGCAGAACTATTTTATTCATAAAAGGTCTTTTTTTCCAAGGTGCCTCTAATCAAGTGAAGATCATTTAAAATATACATATTTATATGTATGTATGTATGTATATGTGTGTTTGTGTGTGTGTTTCCCCAAAGCCTTTGGTTCTAACTTATTGCAATGCTATTTCTTACATACTCCTATGTGCTGTAGTTCACAGTCCTCAAACATAGAACTCTGAACTCCCATGAATCATAGAAAAAAAAAAGAACAAAACTGTAAAATACTAGCTATTGCAGAGTGATACAATAAATAATTTAATGGCATAGCTACTTTTACACCTTCTATGGCTCAAGCACTGCCCTACACACTCTGATTACCACGGTACATTAAAAAGACAAGGTCCCTGCTATAACCATGGAACTTACAATCAAATGGGAAAAAGCCTGAACATAAATAAATATGAGCTAATTTTAGGCAGTGATAAATACTATGAAGAAATCACCACCATCTTTATTTTCATAATTGTATTAGTTTGCTTGGACTGCCATAACAAAATCACATATACTAGATGGCTTAAACAAAAGCAATTTGTTTTCTCACAACTCTGATGGATCGAAGTGTGAAATCAAGGTGTCAGCAGGCTTGGTTTTTTGAAGCCCTCTCTCCTTAACTTGCAGAGGGGGCTGCTTTCTCTGTGTCTTCACCTGATTATCCCTCTGTACATGACCATCCCAAGTGTCCAAACTTCTTCTCATATATTAAAAGCCAGTCAGATTGGATTGGGACCTACCTTAACATCATCATTTTAAATTTAATCACCTCTTTAAAGACTTCATCTCCAAATAAGGTTACATTCTGAGGTCCTGGGAATAAAGACTTCAAACATAAGGGGCAAATACTTCAAGACAGCAGCATAGGTGATGATTTTTTTTAATAAGACCCCAAAAGCACAGCCAACAAAAAGCAGTAACAAATGGAATTACATCAAATTAAAAAGTTTCTGCACAGTGAAAGAAAAAAATCAACAGAGTGAAGAGACAACCAGCAGACTGGGAGAAAATATTTGCAAACTTTATACATCTGACTAGGGATTAATAGCTAGAAAATATGAAGAACTCAACAATAACAAAAAAAATGGCTTTTAAAATGGTCAAATGATCCGACAGACATTTCTCAAAAGAAGATATACAAATGTCCTACAAATATATGAAAAATGCTCATTATCACACTACTCATTAGGGAAATGCAACTCAAAACCATAATGAGATATCAATTAACTCCAGTCAGAATGACTTTTATCAAAAAAGCAAAAGTAACAAGACTGGGGTGGGGGGTGTCTCTTATATGCTAGTGATGGGAATGTAAATTAATACAACCATTATGGAAAACAGTAGTTCCTTTAAAAACTAAAAATAGAACTACTCTGTGGTCCAACTATTCCACTTGTGGAATTATATACAAAGGAAGTGAAATCAGCATATAAAAGAGATACCTGCACACCCATGTTTATTGCAGCACTATTTATAATAACCAACATATGGAATCAACTGAGTTGTCTTGATCAGCAGATAAATGGATAAAGAAAATGTACACAATGGGGTGTTATTCAGAGATACAAAAGGATGAAATCCTGTTATTTGCAGCAAAATGGATGCAACTGAAGGACATTATGTTAAATGAAATAAGCCAGGCAAAAAAGAAAAACACGCATATTCTCACTCATATGCAGGAGCTTAAAAAAAAAAGTTTATCTTATAGAAGAAGAGAGTTAGACTAGTAATTCCTAAAGGATGGGAAGAAAAGAGAAGGGAAGAGTGATAGAGGAAAATTGGATCAGGTACCAAATACAATTACATAAAAGGAATAAGTTCTAGTGGTTTATAAGACAGTAGGGTGACCATGGTTTATAACAACCTATTATATATTTTATGAAGATCTAGAATAAAAGAGTCTGAAGGCTCTAAACACAAAGAAAAGATAAATGGTTAATGAGATGGAAATGTTAATCATCCTGATTTGATCATTAATACACCTACCAAGTTATTACACTATACTCCATAAATATGTATAATCATTAGTATTCTACAGTACTGGAGATTGAAGCCCTTGGATCTTTATATTAACTCTCCCTCAGTTCTTCATATAACTGAGCTACACTCCCTGTCATTCAACTCAATCTACTTTGGGGTGGGAGTAGGATTACTGGGAATCAAGCCCAAGGCCACTGAGCTACATCCCCTGGCTCCTTCTAATTTTAAAGGTCTTAACTCAAAAGTTATCTCCAGAGATGCTTCCCTGACCAGAACACCTAACCTATTCCATCTGCTTAACCACCCCTTATTCTCTAATGTATCATCTTATTTTATCTTTATAACAAATATAAAATATTTTTATTACCTCATTCTGTTTTACTTTATAGAACTTATTACTATCTGAAATTATAGTTACTTAGTACTTGTTTAGTTGAATAGTACCTATCTCTTTTCTCTAAAACGTTAAATTCCATGAGCACAGAGGCCTTGAATGTATCTATCAATCACTGCAGTATTCCTACACCTAAGAAGGAGCTCACACATAATAGGAACTCAAAAAATATTTATTGAAGGAGAAAATAGAATAGTGCAAACCAGAGCCTCAGAAGGGTGTGGCAGAGTGATGGTAGAGAGAGGAAAGTTAATTGGTACAGGTGTGCAGTTGGATAGAAGGAATAACTTCCAATGTTCTATAGCACAGTAGGATAACTATGGTTGATGATAACAGAATACTTCAAAAAACCAGCAGAGAGAATTTTGAATGTTTATCATTTTGAAATAAATGATAAATTTCAGAGGCAACAGTTGTACCAATTACCTAGATCTTATCATTACACATTGTATACATGTACTGAAATGTCACACTGCACCCCATAAATATGTACAATTACTGTATTATTTAAAAATAAAAACAGGAGTTGGGCACAGTGGCCCATGCCTATAATCCCAGCAGCTCAGGTGGCTGAGGCAGGAGGATCGTAAGTTCAAACTCAGCCTCAACCAAAGGGAGGTGCTAAGCATAAGCAACTCAGTGAGACCCTATCTCTAAATAAAATACAAAATAGGGCTGGGGATGTGGCTCAGTGGTCAAGTGCCCTGAGTTCAATCCCCGGCATCAAATAAATAAATAAATACATTATTTTCAATGCAAAAATAAATATTTGTTCAATAACAAATAACATTGTTAAATTCTTTATAGATTGAATAATACCTTTACACTGAAAAGCACTTTCATATACTTTCATTCAATTCTCACATCAATCTATAGTACACTCCCCATTTTAAACAATAAGGAAACTAGAACTTGAGAACTTGTTTGACTTACCCTGCCAGTAACACAGCAAGCATAAAGAAAATCAGTAGTCTCTATCCTCTCACTCCTAAGATTCTCTCAGCATTTTTTTTGCAATATCATCTTCTTAGATCAAATCATGGGGGTTAGTGTGATGCAAGGTTAAAGTAGCGGCACAGAAAAAGATTCAGACACAGTCTAGACTACTATGCTTTTTGCATAAGTTTCAGAGATGCTTTGGTCATAACAAGGGCTTAATCAATGTTTACTGAATTAACTGGCTAAACCATGTATGTGAAACCATGTGGTGAAAGGCCTAAATAATTCCAAATTCAACACTGCCAAATGGCTGCCCACTATCCAAACAAAACAAAAACAATTCCACTGTCCTGAAGTTTCCTTTTGAAATTAACACTTGAAACATCACTTGGACAACACTACAGTAGTAATTGTCACAGACAAGATGGACGAATAAAAGATGAACTTGTGGGCAAACAGGATAGTTGCAGAGTCTTAAAATTATCTCCCCCCAAATATTTGCTAAATACAAAGGGAAATTTCAGTAATTTCCCTTTGAAGATGCAGTTTTACATCTAGATATCTGATGCACATAAAAACTTCTAGTGGAGGAACCTCACAGGCACTACTTCACCAAATGATCAAAGTTAATATCAGTGTTAAGACATACTAATATCATGTATCCTCTTCACAGTAATGCTCTGAGAAGGATACACACAGTCTTTTGTGGTCTTCGTCCCCAAAATACATTATCTCAATCTAATAATGAGATATCAAGGGACATTCTAAAAAATAACTGAGGAAGACTTTTCAAAAATATCAAGGTCATGAAAGACAAAAAGAATGAGGAACTGTCACAGTTTGGAGAATAAAAAAGACAACTAAATGTAAAACAGGAATTTGCATTGGATCCCGGAAGAGAGTATATATTAATTTAAAAAGGTCAAAGTTCAACAAGACCTATAGTTCAGCTCATGATATCACACCAGTGCTAATTGATTGGTTTTGATCACTGTATTCAAGGGAAGCTGAGTAAAGGATATATAGGGACATACAATTTTTTGCATTTCTGTAACTCTAAAATTATTTCAAAATAAAATGTTTTTAAAAGCACTGAAAAAACTGAATTTTAAAACAACAGCCTTGGGCTGAGGTTGTGGCTCAGTGGTAGAGCACTTGCCTAGCACGTGTGTGGGTTCAATCCTCAGCACCACATAAAGCAAGTAAATGAAACAAAGGTATTTTGTCCATTTACAACTAAAGAAAAAAATATTTAAAAAATAAATAAGTAGGGCTGGGGTTGTGGCTCAGTGGTAGAACGCTTGCCTAGCATGCGTGAGCCACTGGGTTCGATTCTCAGCACCACACACAAATAAATAAAATAAAGGTCCATCAACAACTAAAAATAGTTTTTTAAAAAATTAAATAAAACAATAGCATTTTAGGGCTGGGGGTGTAGCTGAGTAGGAGAGTATTTGCTAGCATGTGTAAAGCTGAGTTCAATCCTCAGTACCAAACAAACAAACACAAAGATACACTAAATTCCTTTTTTCTCTGTGATCCAGTAATGAAGATTTCTGGCTAACCTGATATTTTTAAGAGTTGTCACTTTTATATATTTAGGGATAGTGACCACTGGCAATTTAAGATTTTTCTCAAGTTGTCATTTATCTCTTGATTTTTTTAAATGCAGTTTTGAGGACAAGGTTTGAAGTTTTCTTACGTGCCTGAATTTAGCTATCTTTTTCCTTCTGCATTTTGAGTCATTTTCCCCACTCAAATTTTATAAAAGAATTCACCCAAGTATTTTTTAAACACTTTTAAGATGCTGTTTTACATTTAGATATCTGATGCACATAGACTTTATCTTAGCATGTAGCTTGAATTTCAGATCCAATTTTGTATTTTTCCAAATAACTATCCAGTTAAATCTACCCTTTCCTTACTTCTAGGTGATGCCATCTATATCCTACAATAACTTTCCATATGAACTTAAGGCTATTTCTGGATTTTCTATTCTATTTCACTGATCTGTTAATGCCAAACTTTTTTAACTATAGAGGAGGATTTATATGAAGCTAAACTCATCCCCTTGCTCTTCTTTATCAGTTTTCTTGGCTATTCTTTTTTTTTTCTTTTTTTGGTACTGGGGATTGAACTCAAGGGTACTCGATCACTAAGCCACATCCCCAGCCCTATTTTGTGTTTTATGTAGAGACAGGGTTCTCACTGAGCTGCTTAGCGCCTCGCCATTGCTGAGGCTGACTTTGAACTTGCGATTCTCTAGTCTCAGCCTCCCAAAGTGCTGGGATTACAGGTGTGCGCAATCACGCCTGACTGCTTCTTTGCTTTTTCATATGAACATTACTATTCACTTGTCAAGATCCAGAGAAGATATGTTGTTATTTTAATTGAATTTGTGTTAACTTTATAAGTTAATTTAGGAGTACTTGACATCTTTATTATTTCAAGTCTTCTTATCCAAAAAAATATAGTTTCTTTCCATTTGTTCAAGTCTATTT
>PVHX01027217.1:0-19697 GCA_004024805.1 Geosciurus inauris | reverse complement strand
ATCACGAATTTTAGTAATTTGGGTTTTCTCCCTCCTTTTCGTTAGGGTGGCTAAGGGTTTGTCAATTTTGTTTATTTTTTCAAAGAACTAGCTTTTTGTTTTGTCAATTTTTTGAATTATCTGTTTTGTTTCAATTTCATTGATTTCAGCCCTGATTTTAATTATTTTCTGTCTTCTACTTCTTTTGGCGTTGATTTGTTCTTCCTTTTCTAAGGCTTTGAGATGAAGAGTCAAGTCATTTATTTGTTAACTTTTACTTCTTTTAATAAATGAGCTTAATTCAATGAATTTTCCTCTTAGCACTGCCTTCATGGTGTCACAGAGATTTTGATATGTTGTATCGGAGTTTTCATTTACCTCTAAGAATTTTTTAAAAAATCTCTTCCTTGATGTCTTCTGTTATCCATGCATCATTCAATAGCATATTATTTAGTTTCCAGGTGTTGGGGTAGTTTCTATTTTTTAATCTGTCATTGATTTCTAATTTTATTCCATTGTGGTCAGATAGGATGCAGGGTAGTATCTCTATTTTTTTGTATTTGCTAAGACTGGCTTTGTGACATAACATATGATCTATTTTGGAAAAGGACCCATGTGCTGCTGAGAAAAAAGTGTATTCACTCATTGATGGATGGAACACTCTATATGTGTCTGTTAAGTCTAAATTATTGATGGTTTCATTGAGATCTATGGTTTCTTTATTTAGTTTTTGTTTGGAAGTTCTATCCAATGGTGAGAGAGCTGTGTTAAAGTCTCCAAGTATTATTATGCTGTGGTCTATTTGATTCTTGTATTTGAGAAGGATTTGTTTGATATATGTAGAAGCCCCATTATTTGGGGCATAGATACTTATGATTGTTATGTCTTGTTGATGTCTGATTCCCTTAAGAAGTATGAAATGACCTTCTTTGTCTCTTTTCATCATCTTTGGTTTGAAGTCCACTTTATTTGATATGAGGATGGAAACTCCTGCTTGTTTGTGGGGTCCATGTGAGTGATATGTTTTTTCCCACCCTTTCTCTTTCAGTCTGTGGATGTCTTTTCCTGTGAGATGAGTCTCTTGAAGACAGCATATTGTTGGTTCTTTTTTTTTTTTTAATCCAGTCTGTCAGTCTATGTCTTTTAATTGGTGCATTTAGGCCATTTACATTCAGGGTTATTATTGAAATATAATTTGTAGTCCTGGTCATTTTGGTTTATTTTTGGTTTTCACCTTGATGTGGTTTCTCCTTTGATTGCCCCCCCCCCTTTTTAGTGTAGTTCCTCTCTTTGCGTGTTTTCATTGTTGATTGTCATTTCCTCCTCCTGGAATATTTTGCAGAGAATGCTGTGTAGTGCAGGCTTTCTTGCTGTAAATTCTTTTAACTTTTGTTTATTATGGAAGGTTTTTATTTCATCATCAAATCTGAAGCTCAGTTTTGCTGGATATAGGATTCTTGGTTGGCATCCATTTTCTTTCAGAGTGTGGTATATGTTGTTCCATGATCTCCTGGCTTTTAGTGTCTGGGTTGAAAAATCTGCTGAGATCCAAATTGGTCTCCCCTTATATGTAATCTGGTTCCTCTCTCTTGTGGCCTTTAAAATTTTATCCTTATGCTGTATGCTGGGAATTTTCATTATAATGAGCCTTGGTGTAGAACTGTTGAAATTTTGTACATTGGGTGTTCTGTAAGCCTCTTGTATTTGATTTTCCAATTCATTTTTCATATTTGGGAAATTTTTTGATATTATTTCATTGAAGAGATTGTGCATTCCTTTGGTTTGAAATTCTGTGCCTTCTTCTATCCGAATAAATCTTAGATTTGGTCTTTTGATGCTGTCCCATATTTCTTGTATGTTTTGTTCATAATTTTTTACCATCTTCACTGTATGGTCAAGTTTATTTTCAAGACTGTATATCTTGTCTTCATTATTCGAGATTCTGTCTTCAACGTGGTCTAGTCTGCTGGTGATGCTTTCTATTGAGTTTTTAATTTGGTTTATTATTTCCTTCATTTCAAGAATTTCTGATGTTTTTTTTCTCACAATATCTAGCTCTTTCTTAAAGTAATCTTTTGCTACTTATAATTGCTCTCTTATCTCTTTGTTAGAATGATCAATGGTTGCCTTTATTTGCTCTATTTTTTTGTTGGATTGATCAATTTTTTGCCTGTATTTGCTTGCTTATGTCATTCTTTAAATTGCAGATTACTTTAATTATGTACATTCTGAATTCTCTGACATTTCATCAACTGTGTTGTCAATGGATTCTGTTACAGTGGTATCAGTGTTTATTTGGGGCACTTTCTCCCCCTTTTTTAAAAATGTTGATTGTGTATCTTCCTTTCTTGCAATGCTGATCTAAGGTATTGTGGCTTCTATCCTATAACCTTGTATTGATACTACAGTTCATCTGTATCTCACCTTGGAGTTACTTCTGGTCCCCAGCAAGTGTCCCCAGATGGACACTATTGTCACTAAAGTTGGTGGCAGGATAGTGGATGTACCTTAAGAGGGCAGTGGGAGGGGCTGGGGCTATAGCTCAGTGGTAGAGTGCTTGCATAGCATGCGTGAGGCATTGGGTTCAATCCCCAGCACCACATATAAATGATAAATGAATAAACTAAAGATCCATCAATGACTAAAAAATATTGAAAAAAAAAAAGAAGGCAGTGGGAGTGGCTTGGATGGACTCCAAGGCGGTCCCTGAGGGCGGTTATGGACCCTCTGTTGCACTCCTGCTGGTCTGCAGGAACTCTGGAGTGGAACTGGGGCTGGCCGGGCCTCACTTGAGTGGGGCCTCCTCATGCAGGGATTTCTGCTGGCATCTCTTACCATGGGTGTGGGCTCCCCTGTGGCTAGTGGCTAGCAGTCTCTAGTCTGTCATTGGCTGGGCACCCGTGGGGTTCCCTGAGGGCGGTTTTGGGCACTCTGCCTCACTCCTTCTGGTCTGCAGGAACTCTGAAGCAGAACTGGGGGTGGGCCTAGGCCTCACTTAGGCAGGGTTACAAGCAGGAGTGTCTGTGTGCAACCCTTACCTTGGGTGAGGGCTCCCCTGGGGCTGGTGGCTAGCAGTCTCTGGTCTGCCCTTGGCTGGGCACCCATGGAGTTCCCTGAGGGCGGTTTTGGGCCCTCTGCCACTCTTGCCAGTCTGCAGGAACTCTGGAGCAGAACTGGGGTGGGCCCAGGCCTCACTTGGGTGGGGCCTCCTCATGTAGGGGTCTCTGTGGCGACTCTTACCGTGGGTGTGGGCTCCCCTGTGGCTGGTGGCTAGTAGTCTTTGGTCTGCCCTCAGCTGGGCACCTGTGGAGTTCCCTGAGAGTGGTTTGGGCCCTCTGCTGTGCTTCTGCTGGTCAGCAGGAACTCTGGAGAGGAACTGGGGTATAGTTAGTCTTATCTTGAGGATACCTAAGGTTAATGTAATACTCAGGCATCAATTAGACGAAGAAAAAATAAAAAAACAAATCAATTTTATGAAACTACATGAGTCAGACATTTGATTATCCTGAGAAAACAGGGGTCTGTCTCCTTTTACTGAAGCTTTCCTTTTGTAATCGATTAACTGCTGACTCTTGTTCTATTGACTCTCACTAATTTTGTTGCATGGTCTGTCATTCCTTATCTGGATCGAGAGGTAGACTCTTTGGTAGATAGCAACAGCTAATGAGGTTAAAGGGGCTCAGTCTATTCTGAGGTCAGTTAATGTTCACAGTGTGTATCTCTGTAGAGAGCTAGGTCTAAGACTTGCTGCCTTGCATTTTCCAAGACCAAATTACAAGCGACGGTTCTCCCCTGTACACACCACAATGGTTGCACAGCCAATATCAGCATGAATATATACAAACAATTTCATTTTGTCTTCCCACTATTATTTGTCACATTTTATTCTTACTAATGTAAAATTCTGCCTCTATGTAGAAAAGGAGTTCAGAAACTTAATTAAATTGCTCTTGCCAGCTAAAGATCAGATGTTGCTGCTTCATTTTACTTTCACTGTCTTTATATTCAGTGACTTGCTTAAAATAATAACTTTGGATCTAATTCTTTAATTAGCATAAACAATTAATGTAACCTCTTAAAGATTGTTGCTGCTAGTTTCATGTTTTTATGATTGGATATCATTCAGATCTCTATATTCCTCATATCTTGTTAAATTTGTTTGCTAGGTTAAATTATATCAGATTGCTATAATAATAGTGATAATTTTCAAGAAGTTTTCTGAATCATATGATGAGTTTGATATTGGACTGGAATGAACTTATTACTGAATGAGCTACACAAAGTCAGATATGACCTAATACTGATGAATACTTCTCCCCAACCCAATTCCTTATCACCTATGATCAAACTGAAATGTGACATTTATACACCAATGATGCATTCAGATCCTGCAGAAATATATTGGGCATTCTAGAGAAACAGAATAGTGTAGGCTTAAGAGCACACACTGCCTGCTATTCTGACTCTTCCACATAATGTCTATAAAATGAGGTACTAGGACTTTTTTTCATCCTTATCTGAGTCTAAAGAACTTCATTTTTTACTTCTCCCCAATAACTATCTTTACTCTTACTGAGTACAATCATATGCCTGTTCCTGAACATCTAGTTTGGCTTCTTACTTCTATAATTTCCTTGTTTCCTTTACTTATTAGAATCTTTTTCTTAGTTTGTTGGATTATTTTTCAAGACAAAATTCATTTATTAATTTTTTCCTCCGAAACTTCTGACTAATGAAAGTAGAGCATTCCTTCCTTTGCCCACTACCTATCAAATACTGCAGCCCTTGTCACCTCATTTAGTTACTTTGAAAAACATGCAAGTTTCCCCCTCAGTACATGTCAAATGAATGCCATTTCTTATGCCTATAATGTGTTAGACTAATTATCAATTTCTGCACCATAAACCACTTAGATTTCTGGCTGAAAACATTATCTGGATGATTTTTCTGTTAGTTTAATTTGAGTTCACTCTTGTGGCTGCAGTCAGCAGCTGGGTTGGGGTTAGCTGGTCTAATATTGCCATACTTATGTACTGGCGTCTCAACTGGGATCGTTGGGATGAATGGACTCTTCTCTACTTATGGTCTTTCACCAGGGCTTCTTCACATGATGGGAACAAATTCCAGTGGAAAGGTGCTTCTGTAGTTGCTGCTGGGTCATGCTTGCTAAAGTTGCCTTGACCAAAGCAGATCACATTGGCCAGGCTCAGATTCAGTGTGGGAAGGGACTATGCAAGGATTTGGATGTCAGGACACATGACTCATTGAAGACCACTAACTGAGTTACATGCACTAACCTTCAATGTCTTAAGTTAAAAAAATTCATTCAAAGTCCTTTCGATTATTATTTTTTCTCCAGAAAAATATCTTTCCATGTTCTCTCCAGTTGTTCATGCTTGTTTCTACTGCACATGGGGAAATCTATTATCTCTTCTAGGGGCATCAGTGAGATGCTCATCAAGAACTTAGAGAATGTATTCATTTATACTTTACCTATTCCAAACAAATTTAAGGCCTCAACTCAGAGTCACCTTGGAAACTTTAACTGTATAACTCATAAGATTTAATATGTGTTGCATCCTAGGTCAGGTCTGTGCTTCCTGAAGGTACTAATATGTCCAGTAGAAATATGTGGTTTCTGAAATTTCAGCTTTGAAAAGATAAAAACAAACCTCAGTACTCTGTGCCTGCCATTAAGGGTGAACCCTTAAGGGAGAATGACACTTTTGTATGAATAAAATTGTTGCAAGTATTCTGTAAACCAATTTAGCAATGTGCATTGACACCTGATGAAGTTCATATTGAGTCAAGTCCAACAATTCCATTTTTAAAAAATTATTTTAAAGAGTAATCAGAGATGATTATTTATAGTGCTGTTTATTGATGCATTATTTACACAGAAAAAGTAAAGAAATATACAGGTAGTATTTTAGTCAACTTTTTTTTTGTTAGTGCAACTGAAAGACCTGATCAGCACAATTGTAGAGGAGGAAATGTTTATTTAGGGCTCACATTTTCAGAGATCTCAATCCATAGACAGCAGAGTCCATTCTTTGGGGCTTAAGGTGGGGCTGAACATCATGGCAGGAAAGTGTGGCACTGGGAAACAGCTCACATCATGGTGATCAGGAAGCGAGAGAGTTTCTACTCTCCAGATACAAAATATGTACCCAAAACCCACACCCCCAAGTCTCACCTCTTCCAGCCACACCTTACCACATCAGTTACCACTCAGTTAATCTCTATCAGGGGATTAATTCACTGACTGGGTTAAGACTCTCACAACCCAATCATTTCTCCTCTGAACCTTCTTGCATTGTCTTATATGGGAGATTTTGGGGGACATATCACATTCAAACCATAATAGGTAGGGAAATGATGAAACAATGGAACAGTTCTATAATGGAACACTATAGAATCAATAAGATATGGTCTATAAAATGAAATTATAACAAATTGGAAAATTGCTCACAATGTAAAATGTGCTTCAAAGATATATAGAGGATTAATTTGATTCTATAAAATACTGTATAGGTGTGTGTGTGTGTGTGTGTGTGTATAGTGATCAACAACTGTGCTGACCACACCCTGCTTGGCACTGGGACTCATTGGGAAAGAAAGATGTAGTTGCTTCCTTCACTTTGCTTACAGATTAGTGAAGATTCATGCTAAACAGTGCTGATGCTGAATGGGGTAACAGCCACCTTCACACTGGAAAAAGACAAGAAGAAAATGGAATGAGCAAAAGAGCTTATTGATTTGAAGAGACTGAATAATGCAAAGAGGTAGTGTTTTTGGGTGTTTGTGTGTGTCAGGGGATTAAAAGTGCCAGAGATGAGAGAACAGTTAAATTGAAAAAATTTAAAAAAAAAGATAATGTCAGATTTTCAAAACTTTCTGCTCAAGCTGGGTACAGTGGCACATGCCTGTAATCCCAGCAGCTTGGGAGGCTGAGGCAGAACGATCACCAGTTCAAAGCCAGCCTCAGTAAAAGCAAGGCACTAAGCAACTCAGTGAGACCCTGTCTCTAAATAAAGTACAAAATAGGGTTGGGGATGTGACTTAGTGATTGAGTGCTCTTGAGTTCAATCTCCATACTCCCTCCCCACCAAAAAAAAAAAAAAAAGAAAAAGAAAAAAAAATTCTGCTCAATATATTCCTGCATTATCTTTTTATTTGGCAAGAGACTTACCAATATTTAAGTTACTTTCAATTAATATATATATATGTTTATATATATGTTTGTATGTATAATAGTATCTATCTATAATATATATAACTTTAGGCTAATTATTGTAGTAGAATATATTTGAGCAAAGAATGATACATGAGTTGTGCATCATTTAGAACATGGGAGCAAGGTAGATAAATTATCTGATTTGCTATAGGTAGGTATTTGCCTTATCTGGGCATGATCTGATCAGTTGCCTGCTTGTGATTGGCTGAAGCTGGGCTATTTGTGATTAACTGAAACTCAGCTATTTCTTACACAAATGTACTGCTACATTAGGTTGTGATTTATTAGGTAGGAAAGTATGGGGACAACGTTAGGCTCAGGGCCTTCTGATTATTTATTTTATGTATCTACCTATTGATACACATGCACACACATATCCATCTATCAATTTATTTTTACAAATGTGATAAAATTGAGAGAGAATACATTCTAAAATATAGGAGGTGATTATGGATAATTTTTATTTTGCTCTTAATTTGCTGCTAGAGAAAAATGTACATACACTAAAATGAGATACAATGAAACTTAAATTAGTTACTGAGGATGTTGTTTGGTCAGCAGGAAAAGCATTCTGTTGCCTTGGTCAGGGATAGGGTAACTATTGTCTTAACTATTCAGGTATCCTCACTAGGTATCTCTAGTGTGAAGATGCATGCCTCATATCTTCATTGCCTGAAGTCATCAAGTAATTCCCCTAGTTTTGATTCTATACTCATTTAAACACTCTTCTGAGTACAAATGAAATTGAGTGTGTAGGCAGATATGTCTTCAGAAGTAGAATGACTTCTGTCCATGATCTATATAACAATGTGAAGTTGTATCATAAACTAGTTAATTAGAGTTTTGATTTTGCATTAATGTTGATAAGCTCAGTCAATATAAGCTGATGCACCAGAGGTAGATTCATGCTCAGTGTGCTGACACAATCAGATTGCTGAGTCTTCCAGGGAGCAAATCAGGCCATGTACATGGAAATTTATGAAGGTAAGGTCCCCTGAGAAGCTTCTTGGCAGTTATCTGTGACCCATTTTGGTAACACATCTAAATACATATACATTTTACGTTTTACCCAACAATCGACAACCTTTACTATAGAATCTTGCCTATTTTCTTGTTTTCCTTACCCAAGGGAAAAATCTTTGAAGGCAGATATTTCTTTTTCATTATTGTATGTATTTAGCATAGATCTCAGTGTCTGGTATAAAGTACACATTTAATTAATATTTATTTAATGAAAACATACACTAACGGAGGCTAATTACTAACATATTTAAACATATAAACAAGGGCAAATGTAGTTAGATTTTGGAACATCCACTCTTTAGGATTTTTTATACCTCACTCTTCACATGTTAGCCTAACAGTCAAATAACTGCATTTGTAAATTACAGTTCAGGCTTCTCGTCTCCTGTGTGGATATCTGTGAGCAGCGTTGCAGTATTACTAGAGGCTGGTGATATTTAAGGACACGTTAGGCCATAAATGCTCACCATTACTCTGCTTTGACAAAGCATCACTTGTAGAAAAGACAGAACTGGGTGGACATAGTCCGGTGTAGCTAAGGGAAGAAATCTATCTATCTTAAGATTAAACAAAGCTTAAATCTATTCCAATGACATTCCTTTTGTCAAAAAAAAAAAAAACAAAAAAAAAACCAAAAAAACCCCTGCAGAATAATGCATTGAAGGCCTGAGAATGAGCATTGGCATTGGCATCTTCTCTCCTCCATAAAACAAATTGAAACAGGGAAGAAAGGTAAATACCTGTGACCTCCTTTAAATAGGCTTCTGCTGAAGTCATTGGGAATGAAATGAGGCCTGTGGCAAAGAGTCCTCTGGGAGGCCCCTCAGGTTTCCTCTCATCAGATGGGGATTTCTTTTCACTTTCAGTAACTCTTTTTTGTGTGCTCACAAGGAAAACAGCTAATAAACATAGATAAGAACAGTGGTCTCCATGTGTATCATGCAAATGAATCAAATTTCTTTTGCACAAAACCGCTGAATGACATTTCTTTAGCTCCAGCTACTGTCCTTACCTCTGAGGAATGTGGGCATAATCTGAGGTCAGCCCCACAAGGGGGAGGATTTCCTGGCTTCAGTGACCACTTTACTTATATTCAAAAAGAAACACTTTGAAAGCTGTCTCTATCCCAGGGCGTTTGAGCTCTGCTGTGAAAAAGAGCCAGCCTGGGCTGGCTGGGGGGAAATTAGGCTGACCTCCTGGAAGATCTGGGGACTGGTTCTGAGGTTGATGCAGAGTGACTTGGGTTTGAAGATGACAACTCAGTATATGGTCGGTTTATAGTACCCCTTCACACTAGACTCATATTGGTGGATGCAGAACATGTCTAAGTTATGATTGTTTTTTTATGAATTATCTTTTCAAATGCAATCTTTTCACTCATTGCAATTTTCAGGGAAAGTTTTTATGCTAGAGGAAATTTTACATAGTAGATCTCAGCCAAAAAGAGTTAAGAAAATTAACAAAAAAAAAAAAAAGGAAAAATTTTAGTGAGAAAAATTTAAGGATAATTTGATGAGAAAAAAAAAAATCCCTGTTTTGGGATTGTAAGATGACAAGAAGAAATAGCCCATGTCCTTTAGGTTACAGCTGCAAAAAATAGAAGCCTTATGTTCAGGAAGAATTCATAATTCCTGAGGTTTAGCTGAAGAGGAAAACAGGATCTAGAGATGCAAAAGTATGTAATTATATTATGCATAATTATATTGGCTCTATAAATATTCATTTACATATAGTGACATCTCACTTATCTGAAATATTTACAGCCTGTGATTTTAGTGGTTATTAACGAAAACCCAACCAAATCAGCCTAAGCCAAAGGGGAGTTTAATGGTTATTGAAAGTGAAAGGTACAGATAGGGCTGTTTAATAAAAGGGCTCAGATGGGATTGGTAGGCCCCTATTTCTCTCCATCTCTCATTTTTCCTTCCTCTAGATTTAGTTAGTGGTCAGCTATGTCATTCCTGCTTCATGTACTCACTACTCTCTGTCTCTTTTCCAGGTAACCCTGTAGAGTTTGTGGGGTTTCACTCTGATTGAAATGAGTAAGGCCACATCCACTTCTGAAACTTCACTATGATGTAGGGAAATACCATGCACTGGCTGGCTTAGGCCTCGGTCAATGGCTGTAATTCCCCATGGGACTGACAAAGAGTAAGAATAAATTCTCAAAAAAAAACAAAAAAAACAAAAAAACAGAAGCATAAGAAGATATAATGGAAGTGGGAAAGTCAACAATTGTCTACCACATATACTAAAATTTATCTTACTTAAAAATATAATTATCCTGTCTTTTAAAACAGTTTATTAAAGAAGAAATAGTATTTTATAAAAGCGCCAGTTTTGTCAACAAAGTTTACTATCTCTGTACTTGATAAAGTTTCTGGTTTTCATGCTGACCTGCAAGGCCAATCATTTAACATTGTTTATATGTAGCCCTTTTTTAAGAATATATGTTGATGTGGAGTATATTGATTAGGAAATTCACTTTATAGTCTGTCTTCTTCCCATGTAAGTCCTAGGGATCCTAGTGAACTTCTCACAGATGATGTTTTGTTTGATGTATCTTTGACATAAAAATACTGGGTGGGGTGGAATGAACTCTTTTCAGACCTATGATAGATTATTCCTCTATCTTAGTCCATCATGGCTGTTATAACAAAAACACCTTAAACTGGGTGGCTTGTAAATAACAAACATTTAATACAATTTTGGGACTGAGAAGTCTTAAGATCAAGACATCAGCAGACTTGCTGTCTGGTAAGAGCTCATTTTCTGGTTCACAGCTGGCACCTCCTGTGTCCTCACATGGCAGGAGGGACAAACTAGCTCCCTTGGCATATTTTATAAAGCTAAAATCCCATTTATGAAGGCTCTGTCCTCATCATCTAATTACCTTCCCAAAGGACCCATCTTGTTGGGGGTCCATCCCATTGCTTTGGAGGTTAGCACTTCAACATATGAATTTGGGGAGGATACAAATATTGGACCATTGCATCCTCTTTAGGATGTCAGTGCCACCTAAGTCAGGGCCAGATCCTGGCAAGTGAGTTGAAATAAGAAAACCCTTACCCAATAGCCCTGACCACCTGACTTACCGGGTTGAGAGCCTCTAATCTCTCTCCATCTCTTGGCTTCAGAAGTGAGGGCCTATCATAGACAGGTCAGTCTGGTGATTCTCTAATCCTTTCCCGCTGACATTTTTTTGTACCATGTGTTTTGCAATAAATTCTTTTTGTGTTTGTTTGTTAATATTTGGGTTCCTTTCATATTTTAATTTACTGCTTATATTAACCCTTTCCACATTTTTCCTAATGTGGCACCTCAATTACCTCTCAAGAATTGAAGACCTGAGTTCAGTAATTGTTTAACCTTTAACTCTGACATGCCCAGGGATACACTGAAGACATTAAATAATTTCAGTTACTAGAAGGATACCAACATAGGATACAAATAATAAATGTTGCAAGACATGATTGATGGTAAGTAGTCCAGAATCATTTAGTCGTATTCCTTTCCTAAAAACCGAGCTCTAACTGTGAACTTCTATGTTCCAATATCCTCAAGGGCTTTAAAGCAACTAGAGCTCTGTTCCTCTGTGTACTTGACTCCTGGTTGTTAGGCTTTCTACGTAGTTTTATTGTACTTCTCTCTTTTTTTTCCCCTGAAAATTGTCACTTATAACTATTAGTGAACCTGCTTTTAGGAGATTCCTGGGCTTCCCTTTTCTTTGCTAAGATAAGGAAAAATCAGCTGGCTTACAAATAAGTCAAGTTCATATGTTTAGAGCACAGACTATGCAGCATTTAGTTTGGTTTCCTGCATGTTTTTCCCCATCCCTTATTTTCTAGTTATTTACTGGGTTTTGAGTATGAAAAATGGGTGGAGAGAGATTGTGCTCTTGCATTTTGCAAAAAAGGCAAAGGTCTACTATTTAGTATTAAGGATCTCAGGTAAAATGATCTAATTTTTGGCAAGGAATCTAATTTTATGAAGGAATCGTAGTTTTGTTTTAGCTTTTCTGTTATAATTTTTTTTAAAAGATTGTAGAAATGTATCTAGTGAATGCATGTGCATTTTTTTGTTGTTGTTGACAAAGAGACGTGAAATAAAGCAGCAATGGGCAGGCCTGGCTCTCAGCTGAACTCTGATGTGGATGAGGTTGCCTTTGGAGTCTTCATACATCTTCTTCTGTTGTCTCCTTCCTGTTTCCTGGGTCTCAGATTCTACCTGTCCTCGCCTCCAGATACTCAGATACTCAGGCCACCTTGCTGTCTGGGCTCCTCTCTGCTGTGTCTGCAAAGACACTCCAGCCCCAGGCAGTGCATCACGCTGGAATTTGGCTTTCCATCAGTCATCGAAACTAAACAAAGTAGATTTCTAATCTTGCAGCCTGGATCTCAGCTATTTGCCATTACTGGAAATGAACGCCATTATTAGAATGAAGTATCACTAAAATATTAATGCATAGAAATGATTTAATATATTATTTCCCCCAAAGATGTAGAAATTTTGATAAGAAACACTTAAGGGTCAATTATATTTAAGTCAAAGGATCATTCTTATGTGGGTAAAATTAGGCAATTTTATTGTCCAGGTCTAGGAAGGGAGCAGTTTCTCTATCTTCTCTGGGGCCAACTAATCCCCTTCTTTCTGGGCTTTCTCTATGTCTTGCTCCTTTGGTAGTTTTTTTTTTTTGGGGGGGGGGTAAGGAGTGAGGGCAGAGTAGTGGGGGAAGGGATCTTCCTTCTAACCAGGATGGCTGAAGTTAGCTTTCTAGCTGTGTTTCTGCTGGGTCTGAACTTGCCATGTTATAACCATTGCCACCAGATCCTGAAACAATTTTCCTGGACACAGACCTGCTCCAGATTTTGCCCTTCTACCATCTCCACCCTTCTTGACAATTATGAAGCCACATTCCTTCTGCTTTGTGATAGAACCCGGTTGCCTTCCATTTGGACTTGCAACAAAGATATCATATAAGAATATGGATTTACTGCAGGAATATTAGCTCCTCCTGGGGCTGCTGATTCTTCTCCCAGCATTCTTTGTTTTACTATCACCTCTCTACCTCTGGCTATCTCCCAGCATCCTGCACTGCTTACCCTGACCTGTAGATATTGTGGAAAACAATGGAGTCACAATATAGAGTATGGCAAATGAATGAGGAGGACACAAAGCATTTTGTAGTAAAGAAAGATTCTTGGTTTGAACCTTGCTTTCCTGCAAGTGATACTCATACCACTTTAACACAGATGCATATCGCCTACTCTCCTCCTCCCAGCGTCTTCATTTTTATAAGATAAAACATCCATCCTTCCTAGGATAGGATTACCAGATTCTTCATCATCCTGGTCCTTCTCTTACAGGAAAAAAAATCCTCTTTTGCTAATGTTTCCCTGAAAATTTGGTGTGCAAAAAGGAACAAAATATAGGTAACATGAGAGTTCACATAAATGCTTTATCTATCATCTGTCCTGCATTTCTCCATCTTGTCCCCAAAGATGTCACAGGAAACTTTTTTAAAAATGCCTTGCTGAAATCTGGATTCACTGTGTCAAAAGGAAATGAGGCTATTTAACATAAAGCAAACACACAAGTACATGTGGGACAACATTTACACATAACAATTTAAGTATGCAAAGAAAAAAAAGTATTTGTTATTCCCATTAGTAATCTAATATTCAATTCCATATTCCATTTGGTAGCAGAAAATAAATAGAAAACATTCTAGTTCTTGGTATTTTGGTAACTCAATCTCTTCTATTTTTAAAGTTTATGTTGGGTTTGCTTGTGTCCTTTGGATGAATATTCATTCAAATTCAAGTTTCAAACTTCTTAGCCCCAAAGTGTATTTCTTTTCTTTCAAAGATTTGCTCCTCCACTTTCTGCTCCCCATTATGCCATGTGGGTATTATTGAAGGCAAACTTGAGGAGGTTAGCTAGTAGGATAGCTAGTCCTTTTCTGAGTCTGTGTTCTGTCTTTGGGGTATTTTCTGGTTATTGTGGAAATGTTTCTTATCTGTGTTGATCATCAAGCAGTTAGCATCTGCTGTGGAAAATTTGTGGCTAGTGAAACTCTGTATCATGGATCAGGGTAAAACATCTACTTACCATACATCATAAGCCCTTCTTTCATCTAGCAGGGGCCAGAGAAAGAGCAACACATGGCAAAGAGATGATGACTATGTGGGGCTGAGGATGGGAAGTATATTTCAGGCTGTTGATTGGGTGCGATGGAATGATGTCTGTGTCCTTCTTAAACTGATATTGGAATCTTACCCGTAGTGTATTAGAAGATGATAATGTCAGGAGGTAATTATGTCATGAGGGTAGAACACTCATGCATGGGATAAATGACCTTATGAAAGGAAAGCCAGGGAACTCTTTTGTCTTTTTTCCGCTCTGTGAGGATACGATAAGTCAGCAGTCTATAACTTGGAAGAGGCCTTTCACCAGAAGCCATGTTGGCACCCTGATCTTCAGCTTCTAGTCTTCTAGAGCATGAGAAATTAATTTTTTTGTTGTTTATAAGCCAACCGGTCTATGGTGCTTTGCTGTAGCAGCTTGAACTAAGACTCTTATCAAGAGTTGGAACATCTACTGTGGCTCTGGCTGCAAGAGTTGCTGGTGCTGCAGCCAACTTCAAAGCCCCTGCACCATTTCAGCTGGAGTTTGGAGACACGAGCGAGTTGTGCAGAGGAGCACTTCTGCATTATGATCCCAATACGAAAACTGTGTTTTGGGTCCTCATTTCAGAAATGCAGACATCTCAGTACAAGTGCTCATTTTGCAGACAATTTATTTTGTGAGAGAAAAACAATGGCTATAATCATGGAAGTACGGACAGAGTGGACAGAGCACAGCCTTTGGGAACAGAACTGGGCTGATTTCTGTCTTTTCCCTTTGACTCTGGAGAAGTCACGGAATTTACCTATACCTCAGTTTTGTTGTCAGTAAAACAGATAATAAATGCCTATCTGATTAAAGAAAATGATATTCACCAATAAGTCACAGCAATAATTATAAATAAAACAGCATCTCCTAAGCACACAGTTTATCTAACATTCCAAAGAGACAGCAATTTGCTTCCTTTACCATTGGTTGGCTTCATAAAGTATGACATTTCCCCCAAACACAATCATTTATCTTTGAGACAAATGCCTTTTCTCCTCAGAGGGTTGCATTTCTCACTCTTCCTGACAGAGCCCAGAGGATCCCTATGAAAATCCTTCTGCTCTCTCCCTCTGGGATCCTGGGCCATCCTGGTCCTGTCTCGTCATCACTACAAGGTCCAGGAGGATAGGTAGAAACTCCCTTTGTGACTTGTTGACATCAACTCAGTCTGTACAAGATGGATTAAGAAAAGGCCTCAGATAGTTTTTATTTTTCAGGAAGCCAAATGTTTTTCAAATCATAAGCAAAAGGATTTAGTATAGGGAGGTCAGGACCACATTTCTGTCAAGGGAGAGATAGCTAAACTCTCACTTTCCCCCTATGCCCTCATGTATTTCCCACTGGACCCTGTCATGTTTTAAGCCTTTCCTTCCTGGTCTCCCTCTTTGAAACCTCTTAGCCAGGCCCTTCTCTGTTCTCTATTCAGTGTATAGTTGGGCCCAAAGACAGGGAAGGAAGAGAGCTTCTGGTCTGGGAATAAGAAGATGGGTTCTATCCTTGTGACTGCATAGGACTTTGCCTGGTAGTTTCTGGGTGTTCCCTTTGTTTATTAATCTAATTTCTGCAGTAAGAGTTGTAAAACAGAAGAGCAATGAGCTTTCCTACCAATGTCTAGCTTCCATAGTATTCCCACGAGGATTATGGCAGCCTGCTTAAGAAACCTGGTCTAAAACCTAGGAACTGAGTGGGGCTTCCTTTCCTCTTTGTCCAGGGAAAGTGACTCCAAGTAGTGACTTCTCTGTTTTCTCTAGTGAATTGCCCTTTTACTGGATATCTTTAGGGAAAGGGAGAGCTGTGAGGTAGTCAAAGATTAGTAGTATGGCCATATCTCTCTTGCTTATGAAGAGTTCTCAAGAAGTAGAGTGAGAGTTTCTCCTGGTCTTTCCAATGTGGCTAAACAGTGAACTCAAAGGAACATATGGTATTAAAAGTTATTTCAAGGGCAACTTGGTCTGGGGTCTCTATAAGCTATATAGTTCTTGAGACATTCCTGAGGATCTCTTTTCCTAGGGGGTCCATGATTTACAATTCACATTGTTAGTATACTAGGGAAAATGATTTACAATACACATTGTTAAATGTGTACTAGGGAAAATGAAACTTTTTGACAAGAGGCATGCAATGGAATCAGATGACCAGAAGGTGGCACTAGTAGTATTTATAAGGTGCATCTGCAGAACTAGGTAAATGATGTGGCCCTTGCCCTCCAACTGTTTAAAAGTGAAACAACTGTGTTTTGTTAACACCATGTTACACTGTGTGTGTGTGTGTGTGTGTGTGTGTGTGTGTGTTTATGCTCTTACTCAAACCATTGTAGCCTACTTTCCTGCAGAGTTAGGAGTGTTACTTACTGTGAATTCAAAGTCCGGAAGCTTTTGTTTGTTGAAGTTTGCTCCTTGTATTTATGCTTTCTATTCTTTGAAGCTTTAACAAAAACAGCCTCAAATTCTTGGGGAAATAAGAGAACTTGTTTGTTTAGCTACTATTCTCCCTATTGCATTCACTAACTTTGGGATTGTTCCAAGAGGTCTAGATGCAGATTTGATATTGTCCACCCTGTCAAACTTTGCATGTGTCAAGGCTTTTGACAGTCTTTGTGTAAGTTTAATGTAAAAATGCACCAAGTTATTTCTCCCTTTACATGAAAAATAGATTGGTTCAAGAATAAATAACTCTGTTTACATAGTTTTAGTAGTAAAAGAACTTACTTGAAAGCTATTAAGAAACTTGGGAGAAACTCAGCAAGAAAGCTCTGTGCCATTTTGTTTACTAGATGAAGATTTTCCAGTGGAAGTAGTTGGAAGTAGTCTTACTGATGGTAACAGAAACTTGCTTATAGCTTTCTGATAAAAGGGGCCGAGTTATGACCCAAATAGTAGATAGTGTAGGCTTTGAAGGCCATAGGGTCTCAGTTACAACTATTCAACATTACCTTTGCAGTTTGAAGGCAGCCATAGGCAATACAGAAATGAATGGCATAGTTTTGTTCCAATAAAACTTTATTCATAGAAACAGGCAGCAGGCTGGATTTGGTGTGTGGGCCATAGTTTACAAATCCCTGAAGTGGAGGAAGAGAGACTTAATATTTTTTTCTCTGATAAACATTTCCTTTTTGATCCTCTTACTTTTCTTGGGTGGTAGCTGAGGGCTGTCCAGAGGTGTTTGCTCTTGTCCTAATTGACTTCTCACTATATAGGAACACAAGGGGAAGAGGAGTTTCTATTTCTGTTGTGGCCACCAGGTAGGGAAAATCTCTGATAAAGGCAGGGGGCCTTGGCTGTGTGTTCCACTTTCTCCTCAGTTTTTTACAAAATAAGTGTTTGTGAGTATGCAGAGAAAGAGGGACTCTCATATGCTGTTAGTGGGAACATAAATTAGTACAACCATTATGGAAGACAGATGTAAGTTTCTCAAAAACTAGAAATAGAACTTTCACAGGATTCAGCGATTCCATACTAGAAGGAAAAGAAATCAGTATGCTGAAGAAATATCTGCACTACTGCATTTGTTGCTGCACTATTCACAAAAGCCAAGGTGTGGAATAAACCTAGGGGTTCATACACAGAAGAATTTTGGAGGAAAATATGATTTATATATACAATAGAATATTATTCAGCCATAAAAAGAATGAAATACTGTCATTTGCAGAAAACAGATAGGCCTGAGGATCTTATGTTAAGTGAAATACACGTTCTCTCTCATATGAAGAAGATAAAAAAGTTGATCTCATAGAAGCTGAGAGTAGAAAAGAACTTCTCAAAGAAGTTGAGAGGCTGGAAAAGGAGGAGTGGAAAGGGGAATGGAGAGAGGATGGTTAACCTGTATAGGTGTGCAGTTGGATAGGAAGAACTTCTAATGTTCTATAGCACAGTAAGGTAACTATGGTTGACAATAATTAATTGTATATTTTAAAATAACCATTAGAGAGAATTTTGCATGTTCCCAACACAAATAAATGATAAATGTTTGAGGTGATAGATTGCTAATTGCACTGATCTGACCATAATACATTGTGTATATGTTTTGAAGTATTACTCTGTGCTCCCAAAATATGTGTACTTATTATGTGTCACATAAATATATAAAAAATGAAGGGTTTTCATTGGGCCAAGTGAATTCAGTACAATCTTCTGGTGGCATTGTATTTGGGTAACACTCATCCTTTAAAACAAGAGTTGGTACAGAACTACCGGTGGGCCAAATATAGCCTTCCAACTATTTTATTAAATAAAGTTTTATTGAAATACAGCCACACTCACTTGCTTACATATTGTCCACTGTCATTTTATAGTGACGCAGTTGAGCACTCATGACAGAGTCTTATAATCTACAGAGCTGAAGATATTTACTACCTAGTCCTTTGTAGAAAAAAAAATTGCTGACCTCTGCTTTAAAGTACTGCTTTTCAGATGCTTTGTTTAAGGACTAATTTTCTTTAAAATTCATCATTACATGGTATGATCTTATACTTACAAGATCCAGAAAACTCCACGAGAAGACTTCTAGAGCTAGTAAACAAATTCAGCAAAGTAGGAGATAATGTCAACATACAAAAATCAATAGCTTTCTGATACACCAATAGTATATCTGCTGAAAAATAAATTGGAAAGACAATTGCATTCACAGTAGCCTCAAAACAAAACCAAAACCAAAAACTTTAGCAGTAAATCTAACCAAGGAGGAGAAACATTCTACAATGAAAATTATAGAACACTGAAGAACTTCAATAAGACACTAGAAAATGTATTCATGTATATGGACACATAGAATTAATTTTGTTAAATAGCCATGTTATCAAAATCTATCAACAGATTATCAATGCACTCTCCAGCAAAACATCAATGTAGTCTTCACAGCAATAGAAAAAAGTAGTCTTAAAATTCAATGGTGGAATAAAAGACCCAGAATATACAAGGCAATTTCTTTTTTAATTTAGTTTTTTTATTTAAATGCATTTCAAGTCATAGTACATAACCAGAGCTCAGTTTTTCCATTTCTCTGATTGCAAACCAGATAAAGTCACACCATTAGAGTCTTCGTAGATGTACCAGGGGTAGTAATGACCATCTCAAACAACCATCATTACTATGCCCATTCCCCTTTCCTTCCTCCCACCTCCCCCAGCCACGTCTAGAGTTCCTGTATTTCTCCTATGGTTCCCGTTCCCACCCCCCTTATGTGTCCTTATCCACTGATCAGAGAGAACATTCGGCATTTGGTTTTTTGGGATTGGCTTACTTCACTAAGCATAATGTTCTCCAATTCCATCCATTTGCCTGCAAAT
>PVHX01027216.1:0-11662 GCA_004024805.1 Geosciurus inauris | reverse complement strand
ACTCCACCCTGAATAGTCAGCACCATCCTCCCCGTCCTTCCAGCCTCCCCCAGCCTCCCCCATCGTCCTCCATCCTCTCACCCTGGACCCATCAGCTCCCCTGCACATGCTGTCCTCCAGGCTCATCTCTGAGATAAGCTTGTTCCTTTCTCAGGGTCTGCACCAACCTCTGCTGACCCCTGCCTCCTGCATGGTCCCCAGAGACAGTGTTACGCTTCCCACTCATGTCTTGCCCCAAAACAAGTCCCCAGACAACCCGTCCCAGACCACCGCCACCTGAGCAAACCCTCTCCGCTCATCCCGTCCCCGCGCTGTTGGATTTCGTATTTTCTTATCTAGTCCCCGTCTTCTCCTGCTAGAAGGAAGGGCCCTTCCACAAGGGCAGGGATCTTGCTTGAATGATTCACTTCCTCGTCTCCAGGTCCTCACAGAGGACTCGGCACATAGTAGGTGTTCAAGAAACAATTGTCAAGTGGGCGGATGAGCGGCGCCTTTTGTCACTCCTCAGAAAGCTTTCGGTGAGAGGCTCCCAGGCTCCTGTCCACCCCCCTGCCCCCGACAACAATTATATATTTATGAGGTAATCAGCAATTGAAAAGTTCCCCGTAATAGTAACTGGAGCTTAACATACAAATAAACGGAACACCATTAAGGACATTTGGTGGCCACTGGGGTGGATCAAGTAAGCTAATCGCCCAACGCGCAGCAATTAAGTCAATTAACCATTTAGACATATGCTGAGCCATTTCCCGGCTCGAGTTTCCTGGGGCATCTGCGAAACTGTGCGACTTATTTATGGCACAAGCTTCTGGTCGCGGGTGTAACTGGGGTGACTGAGTGAGCAAGACAGCGGGCTGGTTAGTAAGAGGGACATTCCCCCTCCAGGTCCCGGCAGCACCTGTGCGAGGCACTGAGGGAAACAGACAGGTGCTCTCAGCTGGGAGGGGGAGCTGCGGAGCCCCCAGGCTCTCGGAGACCATGAACAGGGACGAAGGGCATCATGTCTTCAAAGTAGCTTCCAGGTGGACCCACCAGCTCAGAACGCCAGCTCTGCCTGGCTTTTCCTTTTCTTCTGCAACTGACTTCATCTCCATGGACCTCAAAGTTCTCATCTGGGAAATGGGGCAAACGCTGCCGGGAGGGGCGGGGACCTTAGATCAAACCAGCCTGACAGCTGAGAGGCTCTGCACTGTGATTACCCCCTTGGATTCTTTCCTGCATCTGTAACAGGAATGAAAGGGACTTTCCCCAAGTCACCAAACAAGTGGCAGAGAGGGAGCCTGGGTCTCTGATTCTAATTCACAGCAGCTTGGGCCTCGGCTCACCAAGGCCCCTGGAAATCATGGAAAATGAAGCCGTCCTTCCCAGGGGCCCTGGGTGTCCAGCTGTCATTAGCATGGAGAGCTCAGGTGTTAGTTTTCTTCTTATCCCAAGTGCTGCGGGCAGCCTTTCACAGATATTGTGTGATTTAAATCTCAAAGAAACTCCGGGAAGTGTGTTTTACAAAGAAGGAAAGGGCTCAGAAAAGGCAAGTAACTCACCCCAGGTAACACAGCCTAGAAGTGGTACAGTCGGGATTCGAGCCAGGTCTGGCTGTGTTTGACACGTTTACACCACCGTGCTGGCCAGCTCGTGCTGTGCGTGCGCCCTGATTTGCTCCACGTGGTACCCCAGTTTGCAAGGCAGTGGATGCATCCCAGTTGCTAGCGTCCCCCGGCCTTTGGAGAGGGGCCTTGCCACCCCCTGCCTGGAAGCCCAGCTGTCACCCTCTTCTCTTATTTCCACCCCCTGGGCTCCCAGAAGGCAGCAGGTCCTTGGCTGAGGACGGAGAACAGCCAGATGGACCAGGTTCCCGAGGCAGACAGCGCGCGGCACATCAGAGCGGTCGGCACACACTGAGCATGCGCGGGGAGCCCCCCGGCCCCGCCAGCTTCCACCGTCTTCAGCTCAGCCCAGCATCGTCCCTGCGTGGGACTTTGGAAAACCAACTTCCCTGGGCCTAAGACACATCTCGGATCTTCCACAGTGAGGGGGGCAGGACTTAGTTCCTGGCAGCAGCCAGCACCTGCCGGTGCCAGAAACTGGGAAAGCTACCGCGAGTGTCGCCGGGGTTCCAGGGAGCCCGACGCCGGGGTCACTCACTGGCTAGTTGGGTCACTTGACAGCCCGGTGGAGCGCAGGGGAATTTCTCCACCTTCTCCTTCTGGACATCGCTTTATAGTTTAGGAGACTTCTTCTTTTGCTTTTAGAACTGGGATGCAATATCATTTATTTAATGTGGTCACACTATTCCACATATGGTCATCTATATTTCATGCTTATAGACTTATCTCCACATCTACTGCCCTTTCTCTCTGCAGATGTCCACAGTCGAGGGATGATAAGTAACAGACATGAAAACAAAGCCATTTACTGTCATGAAAAACAGTAGGGCGGGGATCTATGAAGCTCTGGTGTAAGCGAGAATAACAGGGGAACATTATTAACCATGTTACAGCTTGCTGCCCAACACCAGGGCATTCGGGAAAGTCCATCAGGGTCAAGAGGCAGGAATTTAGATGCTAAAAATCACCAAATTGTATGCGTTAAATAGGTTAATTGTGCCGGGTGTAGTGGTGCATGTCTGTCATCCCACTGGCTCAGGAGGCTGAGGCAGGAGGATTACAAGTTCAAAGCCAGCCTCAGCAAAAGCGAGGCCCTAAGCAACTCAGTGAGACCCTGTCTCTACATAAAACACAAAATAGGGCTGGGGATGTGGCTCAGTGGTCGAGTGGCTCTGAGTTCAATCCCTGGTACAAAATAATAATCATAATCATAATCATAATTTGGGGATATGAAGGATCATGAACACTGAGGGAGGGTTGAGGGGTCCAGGACACAGGTGGCCTCATCTGCTGGGGGGAAGATGTTGAGCATCATACTGAGGGCCCTGCAGATAAATCCTCAGAGTGTGTCAGATGGGACTGTGCATAGAAACAATCTCAGGCTGACTCATAGGGGCTGGCTTGGGTGGGCAGCACAGAATCTATTTCTAGTGAAACAAGCAGCCATGAGTTAAATATTGCAGAAATGCAGAGTTAAAAAAGAGAACATTTCTTTAAACCACCCTTCTTTTGAAGCCTTGGTAATTTACATGTTTAACTCATGATGATATTAGTGCATTCTAGAAATCAGTGCTCTCTCTTAACGATTTAGCATGGACATTCCCAGAGTACTGGCATATGATCAGCCTTCTGGCTCTTTTTGATGGTTGCATAGTATTCCTCTATACGGATATGTTCAGTTGAAATTGTAGCCATTTGGGTTTACATAACAGATTCTTTCTTTTTCTTGGTACCTGGGATTGAACTCAGGGGCGCTCAACCACTGAGCCACATCCCCAGCCCTATTTTGTATTTTATGTAGAGACAGGGTCTCACTGAGTTGCTTAGCACCTCACCATTGCTGAGGCTGGCTTTGAACTCGCGATCCTCCTGCCTCAGCCTCCCAAAGTGCTGGGATGACAGGTGAGCACTGCCGCGCCTGGCTTAACAGATTCCTTCCTGATGGGCAATTAGGTTGCTTCTACTTCTTTCTATGCTATTGTTAACTATGTTGCAATGTCTTCCTTGAAACTATATCCCTAAGCACATGCGCAAGTGCTGCTGTTTGGTAGATTTCAGAAAATAGAATTATCCAGGTCAAAGGGTAGACAATTAAAAGTTGTAATGGGACAACTAAGCACTAAGACAAAAAAGTGACCTATGAACACCCCCACCAAGAGGAAACTGATGCAGAGAAGCTACAGTGAAGCTGTATTTCTCAACTCCTACACAAAGATACTACATCATAACCAATCACAAAATCTTAAGATATAGGACAAAACCATTTCTCCCTGTGCTCCACAAAAGTGGCAGCTAAGGTGTCCAGAGGTGTCCGTCTTGCACACCCTGCATATCCTCACAAGCAATGGGCATGATAGCAAAAGAAAGTTTGCTGATTTGATCATTTTAAAACCACAGCTGTTCAGACAAGTTGCTTTCTTTCTTTCTTTCTTTTTTGGTCGTTTGGTACCAAGGATTGAACCCAGGGGTGCTTAACCACTGAGCCACATCCCCAGCCCTTTTTTCAATATTTTATTTTGAGACAAGGCCTTGCTAAGTTGCTGAGGCTGGCTTTGAACTCACCATCCTCCTGCCTCAGCCTCCTGGGCTTCTGGGGTTATAGACGTGCGTCACCGTGCCTAGCTTCTTTTTTGCTAGTGACATTCAGCTTGTACTAAGTCTTTATTCAGCCGTGCCTATACCTTGTTTGCTTTGTTGACCATTCATATACTGGTTCTTTTTTCTATTTACTTTTATTCTTTGCTTTCTTAATAATATCCCAGGACTCTTTAAATATCGTGTCTGTTAACCCTCTGCCTTGTGTGGATGAAAAAGTATTTTTCCCCCTGTGTTGGATGTCTCTTAGTTTTTTAATCTGTAAATATTTTCATTTTATGGAGTCCGATCAATCCACGCTTTCCTTTACAGCCTATTATTTTGTTTTTATACTTAGAAACATCCTCACTATTTAAGGTCATAAAGTGCTAGCTCACATTGTCATCGGGGGGTCATAGAGTTTTATGCTTCGTAGTTAACACCAATCCATTGGGAATTGATTTTGCTGAATGGCTGTGAAGTTGCAGTTTAACTCTGTTTTTGCTGTCAGAGTCAAACAATTGTTCTGTTGCCATTTGTAGACTAAGCCTTTCCCAACAGAGTTGGAAGGCTGCCTTTATTCCACGCAGATTTTTACAAGTCCTCAGGTCTGTTTCTAGACTGCCTTATTTTTTAAATTAATAAGCAAAAATGCCTCTAATCTTCCTCTGGGTTACATTTCCTGGAGGCCAGCTCTGCTTCTGACGAAGGGCCTTTATGTGTTTCCATCCCTCTATCCATCCATCCACTCGTCCATCCATCCGTCCATCCACCCATCCAGGATCTCATACAGTCACTTTCCCACATTTACATCAGTTCTAAAAAGTTAAGCATCTTTTTGGATTAATGATATAAAATCAGCTTATACCGGTGGACTCTCTGCACCAGAAGCTGGGTTATGTGCGTCACTCCTTGAGGAAACTGAAACTCAGAGAGGCTGATTACCCTGCCCCGCGCCCCCTGGGCAGAAAGCGCCAAGGTCAGCTGGGGCTGGCTTTAACTTGAACTCTGCTCCTTCTCTAGTACATGGTTGCTCACATTTATGACACTTCCGCCATGTGCCAGAAAGTGTGCTAGGCAGTGCAAATCCTCCAGTGGCCCCAATCCTGTCCCCATCTAGAGGAGATGGGGGAAGCAGGTCACCAAAAAGACTAGCACAACCCAGTGTGATAGTCAAGGCTCAGATAAAACGGTGACGTGCACAATCTGCCGAGGGTTTCCCTGGCCAGGCAAAGGTTTCCAGGCTCCAGAAAGACGACTTTTTTTTTTTTTTTTTTTTGTCATCATCCCAGTAAATTCCAAGTCCCATGTACAGGTGACACCTGCAGGTCCCGAATCAGGCTCTCCTAGCCCTGTCCCCTACCATTTGCAAAGGCTTTGGTCACCAAGCTGGGGATGCAAGACTGAGCAGACGTCATGGGAGACGTGGGGGCAATAAGAGAAACAAGAGGGAAAAAAAAAAAAATCAACACCCTTCAAATCGGCCTTCTGGGCCCCATAGCTTCTGAAAACCTCGCCATCTGTCCACACGAGCATGTTCCAAAGTTTTAAGTACCTTTTTTTTTTTCCATGAACTCCGTTAAAGTTAACCTGGCCCCAGAATATATGAGGGAAATCTGCTATAAATAGAGGTAAATAGAGATTGTAAAGATAAATAACAATACCAGCGTGTGAGCAGTGATAATGTACTCTATTTTACGGCCCGGCACTAAAAAGGGATGGCCAGCGATCCAGCGTCTTTAATGACTCACTTTTACCCTGGCAGCCTGTGCGCCCTGTTAGGCTGCTAAAGATTCAGTGACACAAAAAGCTTACAGATAATTAAATATTGATTTTTGTTTTCTAATCCTACATAAAAATTGTCCTGGGTCTCCCAATGGTGGTTTTATCTCACCAGGACCGGGGAGAGGCGAGGATGTCTTTTAACCCTCTTTGTGCTCCCGCGCTGCCAGCCTGGGTGCCTTGGAGAGGGGCGCGTGTCCAGGGCCCGCGCACCGGGCTCCGCGCACACTGAACCCTCTGCTAATGATACCCTTGAAATGCTTGGTAGGTTTCGCACGAGGGTCTCTGTTTTCATTTTGCACCGGGCAGCACATTTTTGCAGTGGCTCTAGGAACCGCCTAAGAAATGGAGAGCGGCAGTTCTGGAAACTCAGCTCTGCCCAGTGCGCTCACTCCATCTCCTGCCCCGATTCTTGCCAGCCTGTGCCAGGAACTTCACGTCTGGGAAGCAGGCCAGAGACAAATTTGTGATGGGAACAGTTCTTTTCCCACCTTCTGGTCCCTTCTCTCTCTCTCTTAAAAAAAAAAAAAAAAAAAAAAAGGCACCTCATTGTCATTGTGTGTCTAGAGTGTAGCAGGGGACATCTGGTGGGTGGCAGTTTCTGGCTGGCTGGCTGGGAGGGGGTCAGAGAGTATCAGAGGGGAGAGGGCCAGATTCGGAGAGCCATGTTCAGCCATATTGCGAGGCTGCCTTGGCAGTGCTCCTGGCCTCAGGTTTCCCATCGGCAAAATGGACATATTAATTGTGGACACAATGCCTGTCCTTCTGTCCCACCAGGGGAGTTGACGATTCCTGAGGATCGGCGAAATGCCAAGAAGAGCCAGGCTGACTTATTGCTTACCATGCCTCTGGCCATGTGCACAAGTTCCGACCGATGCTAACCAGTGTACATTTACTAAACCCTTTGCAAATACCAACTCACTTAAACTTCACAACGGCATCATGAGGGAGGCTGTCATGAGCATCTCCATTTTATAGACGGCAGCATCGAGGCACAGAGAGGTTATGTAACTCAGTCAAGACTGCACAGCCAGAAAATAACAGAGTGGGACTTTGAATTCTGCACGCTGGCTGCAGAGTCCTTTCTCCTAATCCCTGTTGGGGACGGTCTCTGGTTCTTCTTCAGTGTAGTCAGCTACAGGAAGTGTACACTAGACCTGCGCAGGCCCAAAGTGACCCAATTAGTATTTCTCCAATTTTGTTTTTAATGGACCAATAATAACCATATCTATGTATGGGGTGCGAGGTGGTGATTTGATACAGGTTTAAGTGGAGGGATTCTTTACATCAAGCTGATTAACACCCCTGACCTGCCTATTACTTCTCCAACAGTGATACATTTGAAATTCAAATCTGTTACCAAAGAAACTCTGGGCTTCCGCATCAAAGCACAGGGTTCCAGCATCTCTTAGATGCTCTGGTGAAGACAGATCAGTGCCCACGCAGCAAAGTTCAGCTGGAGCGGTGACGACCTCCACCTGCCTGTCATCTCTGAGGGTCCACTCCCCTTTATTTTATAGCATCTTACCATGCTCCTTGCACACATTATCTGCCTCGCCCCTGGGGTGTCTGTGCTCCCTGCCTGGGCGCATGATCTTGCACAGGCTGCTTGCCAGTGGCTTTGTAAGGTTGTGTGTTCCCAGCGGGTAGCGCTGCATGTGGACCGAACCATCCATTGATGGGGGAGTGGATCCAGAGATGGGTCGAGAGCGCTAAGGCTCCTTCTAACTGGGTTTCCACTGTCCTCTGTTTCAGTAATTCTAGAAAACTCTGCTTACCAATGTCAAATTTGGAAAAAATAATGGATGATTATACAATTCTGAGATTTTGTAGCACAAGTCACTTATCATTCAGAGAGCCCAAAGTTCCATATCTTTTACTTCTGAAACTCAAACTATGGCGAAGGTTCTCAGGTGATCCAGATCTCATGATATCAGTTGATGCATTTCCTGGAAAACACAAAGTGAGAACCCAGAATGCTCATCTGCCCGGGCTCCCAGGTGAGAGGACCTCGTGGTGTCACCATTTGGCTCTGCAAAACCAGCAAACTAAACAACAGACACAGATGAAGCCCCTCGAAGCCCCAGAAGGAGGCTGGGATTTCCCCCACATGCCTGTCATCCTAGCGGCTCGGGAGGCTGAGGCAGGAGGATCACGAGTTCAAAGCCAGCCTCAGCAACAGCGAGGTGCTAAGCAACTCAGTGAAACCCTGTCTCTACATAAAAAATAGAAAGGACTGGGGATGTGTAAATTTCAACTAGATTAATGATAGTTCATCCTCAAAGGACAGGGCATGGAGGTTGAATGATTTGGAGCAAAAGAGGATTAGATAGAACAAACTCAAGTGGCTTCAGGTGGAAGGGGAAGTTTATTCCTGGGACATGGGAAATGTCACCATATCCAACAGGAGATCTGTCTTCAGTTCAGTGTTGGTGTGGAAGAGAATCTTCTCAAAGCCTTTAAGACATGACTTGCTTGGACCACAAAAGCAGGTGGCTAGTTTATGAGTCCAATTTTCATTACTATAACAAAACCCTTGAGGCTGAGTAGTTTTACGATGAAAAAGGTTTATGTGACTCACTGTTCTGGAGATTCAAGGGCCTGCATCTGGCAACGGCCTTCTTGTTGGCACAGTGACAGCAAGAAGTTCATCACACAGCAAGAGACAGGGTGTGCCCGTGTGTCTCCCCTGGTCTCCTGCCCTCTGGTAAGTCCATCAGGAATCAATCATGGGGGCTCTACTCTGAGGCCCTGGTCTAGTCCTTATGACCTCCAAGGCCTCATCTCTAAAACCATGGCTGGGTTAAGTTTCCACTCTCTTATTACTTCCAGTACAGAGAAGGTGAGTCAAGACCACAGGTTCTCAGCCTGGCTCAACATGTGGGGCCAGGTGGGGCCAGATGAGTCTGTTGTGGGGGACCATTGCTAGAGTGGGGAGCTTATGAGTCCCCCCAAAGGCCCACATGTTCAAGGCTTGGACCCCAGCATGACTTTTTTGGGAGGTGGTGGAAGCTGGCTGAGCCCCAGTAGTGAGGGGCTCCTTGGTCACTGGAGCTGTGCCCTTGAAGAGGTGACCCCAGCCCCTCCTCCTCTGTCACATACCCCTGCCATTATGTGCTGCCCTGTCACAGACCCAAAAGCAATAGAGCCCAACTACATGGACTGGAACTCCCAAAGCTGTGAGCCCAAAATAAACCTTTTTTCTTTATAAGCTTATTACCTTGGGTATTTCATTAGCGTAACAGAAAGCTGACCACCACACTGCCGAGTTGCCTCCTGAGATCCCTGGCCTCTTCCCACTAGATGCTAGAAGCATTTCATCCTCAATTTTAACAACTAAAAATGTCTCCAGGCATGTCCAGATGTCCCCAGCAGGGTAAACGCAAGACCAACATGGAAGACTTCAGCAGAGAAGGGCAGAACTGAGAGAAAAGACTTCAGATTGTGCTAGAATATGGTCTTTGACTCTTAGCCACACCCAGACAAGGAAGTCAATCAATGATTAGCCATTCATATCAGAGTTCTCCTAGATGCCACCACTTGGAGTTTGTAATTATGCTGAAATTATCAGTACAGTTCTGCTCCCGGAGATGGAATTCAGTCGTCCTCAAATAATTCTTTGTGTCAACTTCATCAAGCTTCAGTTGAAGAATTCCGCTAGGTGCTGTGTTAGATTCAAGTAGGCCGTGTGGATTCCTTTGGACAAAAGCAAACAAAACTACCTCTATGGGAGACTGGAGCGACTGGAGGCATTTCTCTCTGAGAATTTTACATGGTAAGACTAAAAAATGCCTGATACCTAATAAACAACAAACATGAGATAAATGCTCAAATAGATCTCACAGGTGACGGCTCAGAGGTGGAATTTACTCTCCAGGGAAAAGTTGGATGAGAAGTTCCCTAACACCTGCTGACTCTGGGCCTTGAAGAGTGCTGCCCTCAAGCACTGTGTTAAGAAGGATTCTGAGGGAGTATCCCTGCTCAGAAGAGATGTGATTGACAGAGGCTGGGGAGGGGCTCTGGCAGCGAAAAGGCCAGGCAGTCACCCTCTGATCAGGCCAAATAGGCAATCAGAAAGGCTGCTCCAAATACCAAGGGCAGGCAGGATTAAAAGAGATGAGAGTCAAAGTCAGAAACACAGACCACGCCAGGTATTCTGACAGAGGAATTTAATACAGGCATCAGTGGATCTGGTGTTGGTAAACCGGAAAAGCCAAAAGGAGATGCTGAGGAAATACAGAGGCAGAAACTGCAGGAAGCAGCTGCTTCCTTTGGGCTGAGAGAGCAAAGGGAGACACCCGGAGACAAGTCTTGGAGAAGGGACCACAACTCTGTGCGATGCTCATGGGCGACCAGAAGGCACCATGCAGAGCTTGGGCACAGGTTTCTGAGGAGACATGAAGAGGCTGGCCGTCTTTTGGAGGGGAGTAAGTCTGCCCTGGAACTAGCTGTCGTGGTCCTATGATGCTGCCCACAGCCTGGCCCTCTCCTGGGGCTGCCTCAGGTGTCCCTTTAGCGCCCCCTGTGGGTGGAGGCTCACATAGTTCCCGCAGACCAAGCAGAGATCCAGGCGCAGAATCCCAGCCTCAGCCCCAGAAGACCCAGAGCAGAGCCAGGGGTTTGGGGGTCGGGTGGGGAGGAATAATGCAATAATTACACAACTCAAACCTCAGAGGGGTAAAAGAGCTCACCAGAGCTGGCTGAAGGCCCCGCCTGCTGTCCCGGGTCCCGTCCCAGGGCTGCCAATCTCGTAGAGATTTGGAAGCTAGGGAATGGGGTGATGGTTTTCACCTTAACCCTCTGCAGCCCCCAGGCCACTCTAACATGGTCGGCCACTTAGAATCCCTCCTTGCTCGTTCCTACCTCTACCACGTGGTTGTTCCCACCGCTTGGAGGAGGGCAATCGCCCTGGGTCCAGATCTGTGTCCCGATTTGCTTACCATGTGCCCAGTGTGAAGTGCAGGGGGTCTGCAGGCAGGTGGGCATTCCTGAAGGGCCGTGGCCCCGCCCCGGTCCTCCAAAGGGGCACAAAGACCCACCCCTCCTGACTGCTCCCCTAGCTGCCCAGACCTGAGGGGCAAGGCGCCACCTGACCTCGCCTCTTTCTCTCTCTTTGACAAGAAGCTTCAATCTTCACCTCTCTGTGAAGACTGTCCTCTCTGTCACATCTCAGGTTCCATAGAGCTAAAAAAAAGCCATTCTTCTGATGCACCGGGATTTCTCCTCCAGAGCCTGCATGCACATTTACGTGGAAACCTCAACTGTTTGGCCCAAGAGAAAAAGGAAGACAGATTTCCCGCAAAGCGAATCTCCTTCTCTTTTGTACTGAACCATACGAACCCCTTTGTGCAGACAGAGGCAGAGAAAACCCTGAGAATAAAATAAAAGTGGAACTTGATTTTATGCTAATATATGTAAAGAACGTGAGGATGGAGTCATAGGTAACACAATGAACTTAACTTTTTTCTCCCTTTTTTATTGAATTATAATGACTAGTTTCCATAGCAATTACTGCATCACCTTGTACGTTACCAGAAAGATCTACTGCACCATTTTCTAGTCATCCTTGTAAACATTTCTACTTTTTTACGGTGTTCTAGGGGAAAACACAGCCCTTTCGGCTTGGCAGCATATTGGAGCGCGTATTTCAAGAGATTAATAAAAGCAGACTGGGCGGGGGGGGGGGGTTATTTTCTAAATTC
>PVHX01027215.1:0-19704 GCA_004024805.1 Geosciurus inauris | reverse complement strand
CAGAATATGCCAGAATACAATGCTTTGGCATAAGAATTTATTTTAAGTTAAAGACGAGTAACAAGAAAACACCAGAAGAGTTCTCTGTCCGTTCCTCTTTGCCTAAATGCAGGATAGACATTTGTAAACGTCCTCCCTAGTTACCAGGAAGGACAGAAGCTAATGACCAGAGACAACATTTCAGACCTTGTTCAGCCTACAGGAGGCATCACCAGAATGCACACAAACCTTACTGCCCTGTCCTTATCTTCCAGCAGTTCCCCTATTTACTTAGCTTTCCACAATTTGCCACCCCAGAAGTTCAAAGTCTTTTTCCTTTGTCTTGCCACCTTCCCACAGCTTTATTGTTCTCTTGTTAAGATGATATGTAAACTCATGTTCTAATTGCCCTTTTGAATCATCTATCATTGGGTGCTCACTTGTATGCACCATGAACATGTTAATAAACTTCTATTTGTTTTTTCTTGTTAATCTGACTTTGAATAGTTTAATTTTTAAGGCCAAAGGCAATTAAACTAAGGTGGGAAGAGGGAAACATTATTTCCTTCTCCTACAATACCCTGTCTGGTGGAGGCTGACCTAGAATTCAGGGAGAAGATTGTAGGATCACAGCTACTGCACTTGTTTGGGCTCCATTGGGAATGCTCTGGCCTGGGCTGTTTGGTGTATTCCCATACATAAAGGAGATGCTCTGCAATTGCTGATGGTAGGCTCTTTTGCCCCAGGGATGTCTTGGCTGTGATCTTTCTGGCCATGCCCCAATAAAAGGGGTAGTGGAGGGTGGTTAAAGGCAGAAATACTGAGATGCTCCTAGCTATACTGTAGATCTAGCAGGAGTCTCTAGGCTATTTTTCAGGATAAAGTGCAATGGCAAGAGGTTAATTGTGGGGCAAAAGTTGCATACTTGGATTCTACTGCTTTGGCCTCTGTAGACTCTTAAAAGCAAGGGTTTCTAAGAAACAGTTGTACTAAATGTGTTGTGTCTATTGCAGGGATCCTGTGGTGAGCATCACTTCTATACACTATATGGCCTCAGGTCCTTGCACTACTAAATGTGATTTATTTTTATCCTCTGCACATTATTTTTCTCTTGACTTTGTCTTGAGGAAGTTTAAGATCGAATGTTTAACATACCCAGAAACTGTAATAGGACCATATAGTTTACATTACTTGACATTAAACCTACTCTAACTTTGTTATTTTCCTACCTATATTTTCCCTTTGCCTCTATTTACCCCCAAATTCTTAATTTATCTTTTTACATTGTATATATTTATGGAAGCCACTTGAAATCTCAGAACAATATTTTATACTCTTAAACAGTGAGGGATTGCTTCTCTCTCTCATAATCACACATAAAAACCCAGGGTGAAAGGCAGCATAGGAAACATTCAGTTCATTGTTTTCTCAGAGTGTGGTCCTTCAACCACCTGCTCCAGCAAATGCCTGGGGTGCTTATTAAAAGTGCCCAGACCTACCGAGTTGGGATCTTCAAAAATGAATCTCAGGATTTTGCAATTTTCTAACCTAACTTTTCAGATAATTCTCATGTACCTTACAGTAAAATGACTAAGCTGTCCTCAGCTTATCTCAACTTGTGTCTGCCTGTTCAGCTAAGTCCTTTAAGTTTATCTTCAAAGAACTGATTGGGAAAGAATTAACCCAGCTCTCTAGATTTTAGATGAGAAGTAAAGTTTACAGAGTGTAAGTGACTTGCTTCAGGTTGTGCCTGCTTTGCACACCTATCTCCCCTGCCAATGGGTAAGTTTACTGTAAACTGTCTTGCCTCAGACAACGGCTTCAAAACAGAGAAGAACAGCTAGATGGCATTGTCAGCCTTTCCTTCCATTTGCTTTAAAGCAGCTAAAACTCAGAGCTCCTGAATGGCTACCCCAGGGCTATAGTTACTGTTGGCTGATAGTTCTAGATTCCTTCTGGCTTTATCTGCAAGATCTGGGCTTAGCCGGGCACGGTGGTGCACGCCTGTAATCCTAGCACTTTGGGAGGCTGATACAGGAGAATCATGAGTTCAAAGCCACCCTCAGCAATGCCAAGGCAAAGCTACTCAGTGAGACCCTGTCTCTAAATAAAAGACACAAAAGGGCTGGGGATGTGGCTCAGTGGTCTAGTATCCCTGAGTTCAATCCCCGGTGCCAAAAAAAAGAAAAAAGATCTGGGCTTGAATATTTTGTGTGTGGGTTTGTTCTCCAAACTACTCCCAAAAGCGAGAGGAAAGTACTTGTGTTTGTTTCTTTTCTTTCCCAGAACAGAAAACTCAAATGGGAATAAATGGTGACTTAACTCATTTAACTTTAGGCTTATAGCAAAGGCCAGTGAAACAGCATGGTTGATAAGAAGTTTCTACTACTCACTAAATTCTATTTTCTGATAATTAACAAAAGAAAGAAAAGAAAAAAATAAAACAAAACCCATAAACCTCCATTCAAAGGAAAACTCACTGAACAGCCATTGGGTAGAACTCCAATCACTTCGAACATGTGATTTAACAACTTTGGTAAAATATCCTTGTTAAAACAACGCTAATGTCTGAAAGTGTAATAAACTGTTCAACAGAAAGCAAGATTCTTCATACTTTACAATTTTGTGAGAAACTTGAAATCGGTCTAACAGTGAAGAGTAATGTAAGATCTGATTAAAGTTCAGATTATTGCCCAAACATATGGCTGTTAAATAAGTTGCATTAAAAAGAATTACTCTTGCCTTTGGCAACTCTCACACCTCCAAACAAAGTAATGTTTCTTGATGATCTCAATAAGTTACTAAACTGCCCTTAAAAGCCTAATTTTGCATGAAACCCTGGAGCAAAACCTTGGCAATATTAAGATGCAGATTTTCCATGGAGCAGCATATACTTATTTTGGACCCTGTGGCTGTACGCATTCATTTGATATGCATCATAAAACCAGCAAGCAGCCTTTTGTCAGGAACTTAGCAGTTGCCAAACATGAAACATGGAAAAACTATGGGAACTGGTTCCACTTTTTCAATTTACAGCTTAGCTCTTTCTTTTTGAGTTAGTCTTCTGGTGGTTCTGTATGCGTCTTGAGAAGCAAAGGCAGTAAAATAGTTACCAACTACTTTTTAAACATGGATTGAGATACCTTCTGGAGTAGTCTCTGAGAGCACATCTGAACTTCTATGTTCTTGATACCCATGATTTATAAGTCTTCCCTCAAAAGTGAATCCATAATGTATTTCACATATACAGAATAGAACATCATTGATTTTTGTTACATTAAATCAGAACCTTTGGTAATAGTCAAATAAGTTTTTTATATAAATCTTAATAATATGCTCTCAACAAAAAAGATTTGCCAGAAGAAATGATATTTTAAACGGAACACAGTGATTTAAAAGCTTAAATAATCACTCCTAGAATAATATCCATGTCTTCTATTTTTCCATTTAGAAAAAAATAACATCAGTTATGGACATGATCTTAGTCATTTCCTCCATCGTTTTAAGCTTATATCTGGTAATATCTTATTAACCTTTGTTTTCTAACTGCTGGTACCTGAAGGTAACACAATTATTTTCTTTGGAAAATGTTCAGCAGTTCAGCACTTTTATTAGGTCACATTTTCACCAGTCTTCCCAGAAGTAATTTTCATGGATTGAAATTTTGCTAATCATCATAAGAGGGACACTGTTCAGCAAATAAAGGGCAAATGTCAATATATCCCAAAATATGAATGTTATTATCTAAAATGAATGTGCTTTTGTGTACCTGCTTTGCATTAAACTCTATCAAGAGATAGATTTACTTGAGCATTTACCTGCATGGCAATTTGGAAAATTCCAGCCTTGCAGGAGCTAACTCCTCACCTGTCCTCTCCGACAAACACTGTCAAAGAGGCAAAGTGAAAGGAGCTCAAGTGTAAATCATTTCTATGACCTTCATCTCACATTCGTTATTAAAGGTGAAACCAAGTTGCTCACTGGGTTTGTAATTTACATCAAAAATTATTTAGGTGCTGGGGTTGTAACTCAGCGGTAGAGCATTTGCCTAGCATGTGTGAGGCACTGGGTTCCATCCTCAGCACTACATAAAAAAATAAATAAATAAAATAAAAGTTGGATTTTTTTTTGGGTACTGGAGATTGAACTCAGGGGCACTCGACCACTGAGTCACATCCCCAACCCTATTTTGTGTTTTATGTAGAGACAGGGTCTCACTGAGTTGCTTAGGGCCTCGCCGTTGCTGAGGCTGGCTTTGAACTCGCGATTCTCCTGTCTCAGCCTCCCTAAGTGCTGGGATTACAGGCGTGAGCCACCGCGCCCAGCCATAAAAGTTATTTTAAAAAAAAAATTATTTAGGAGGAGAGCAATGCTTACCAATTCCAGCTTCTCCAACAATCCAGGAGAGGCGAATGAAGAGCATGACTCCCCAGATATTCAGCATGCATCTTACCTGTGGGTAAAAAAGGGACATTGGAAGAGACATGAGAAGCAAACATGGGGTAAAATTCAGTCATCTTTGTAATTCTAGTGTCCAGGCCTTGCTGACACTTAATTCACTAGATCATAGAATGTTTCATTCTTAAACACAGGAGCTTTCTCACCAGCACACCTTTCACCCATCCAAACTTCACGACACCAGCTTTATCTTCTTCTTCCTTGTTTTCTGTTTGTTCATCTCCAGGCATCCCATCGCCATTAGCAACCCTGTCAGCTGAACCCGGGGCAACTGTCACATTCTGCATTGTTACAGATAGCAAAAACCATTGAAGTCAACAAAGGATTCCATAAAACTTTCAGAAGAAAATCAAAACAATTCACATAAAACTTTAGACAAGACAAAAACAAAAATATTCTGGTCATTTTAGTAAAATAGTTCTCCCGACATCCTACGTTCCCCTCCCCCTGCCCAGCTGATGTGTTCCTTTTGTAGTGACTTTTAGGCATGGCTAAACCTGCAAGGGTGGTGGACAGAACCTGGATGGTCTTCCCACTGTTGAGATTATGTCCTTAAATCTGAAACTAGTCAGATTTAGATAAGTTTAAACACAAAAGGAACAAAGAGATGAAAGGAAGGAAGCCTAGTAAGAGGAAACTAGCATCTTTTAGGCAGCTTGTTGGGAGGATCAGAAAAATAACTTTCCTCGGTATTGCAGAATATCTGAAATTCTTTTCCCATGCTCCATTTTATTCACCCCAAATAATGACAATAAAGACAATAAAACTTCTCTACTCACCTCAGATGGTCTTTAAGAGGATTCAGTGGGGAGAAAAAAACACACATAGAAGTGATTTCTTTATAGAAAAGAAAAAGGAGTTTAAAGTTTTCTACAGAAGTTTAAAGGCAATATATAGCTATGTGAGTGCTATTCCTATAAGACTAGTTTCTTATAGGTTTGATGTGTCTTTGCCTGATAATTGTTGAATATACTAGCATTGTGTAGAAGATAAGAGGTCTCATGACCAACTAACTACCAAAAGACTTGCTAAGAATAAAAAGTAAGTAGTATAAAATAATGATTAAAACTTTTATGAAGTTTTTCTGTGACCTAATTTTGGGAAAGAAAAAAAATCTTCCTTTATAGTGTGATAGTTTCTTGGTTCAATAACAACAAAATATCTGTTTCAAGCTAAGAAAAGCTCTCAATTTCCATTGCTCTTCTAGATTGATTTTGAATAATTTCAGATGCCTCTACTCATTTAGTCTATCTGGCACCTGCTTGGCTGTTCACTCAGTAAACTACATCTCACTGAGCTCCCCCAAAGCAACTTTTCCAGTAAGCATTTTGAAATCACTGAAGAAATCCCTTTGATTCAGCACTGAATTATCATTTTTATGGGATAGCTTTATTTTATTTTAGTGATCTAAAGTTTTCTTTAGGGGGTGTTTTTGTTTTTTGGTACTAGGAAGTGAACCTGGGGGTTCTGTATCACTGATACGTTCTCATTTTTTATTTTATTTTGAGATAGAGTCTTACTTAGTTGCCTAGGCTGGCCTTAAACTTGCCATCCTCCTGCCTCAGCCTCCTGAGTTGCTGGGATTATAGGAGTAGGCCACCGTACTAGGTTCTAAATTGGCTTAAGCCTAGGATGCTATGTTCTGATATTATTAGCTAAGAAAACTTGATGGGATTATTTTTTCCTTCTAAAATGAGACTTGTATATAATAAACATTTAGTTTTCATTATAAAAACTTTATTTTGGAATTAGCAACTTTGTAACCTTGCATACTCAATGGCTTTTGCATCTTTGGGGTTTTGTATGCCATTAGTATGACCACTGTAAACTGACTCTAATTTGGGCTATTTAATTCCAGGGACTTCAACTTCTTGTCTCTTACAGCATGTTGTCCTCTTCACTATGTAAATAAGAATGCATACCTAACTTTCTTCTCCTGTGAGACTTTATTCATAATCCTAGTAGAAGATTTAGATAACTAATGTTATATAATGTGATAGGAGTCACTCTGTGACAACCGAATCAGAGGACAATAGTGTGGGTTGCTCTCCAACATCAACCAAGGGCCTGTCACACAAAGGCACTAATAAACAATGTTGAATCCATAAAGGGACCTAAATGTCCCTGATCTCCACTACTTAGGAGCAGATGTCTTAGTTTCTTATCCATTCTTTTTTTTTGGTGCCAGGGATTGAACTCAGGGGCACTCGACCACCGAGCCACATCCCCAGCCCTGTTTTGTGCTTTATGTAAAGACAGGGTCTCACTGAGTTGCTTAAGCACCTCGCCGTAGTTGAGGCTGACTTTGAACTCGTGATTCTCCTGTCTCAGCCTCCCAAAGTGCTGGGATTACAGGCGTGAGCCACTGCACCCAGCTAGTTTCTTATCCATTCTTATCTCCTATTTTTTTCTCTTCCTTCCCTATAAGTCCATTTCCTCTGTGCAGGCCACATTAAAAAGAGAGAGGAAGAAAATAAATCCCAAGTCAGCTCATCTTATTATTTTTTGACAGTATTGGAAAAAAAAAAAAAAGAGCAACAGAGGAAATTAAAATTAACAGCTAAACCAGGTGTGGTGGTGCATGCCAGTAATCCCAGAGACTCCAGAGGCTGAGGTAGGGGGATCTCAAGTTCTGGGATGATCTCAGTAATTTAGTGAGGCCCTAAGCAACTTAGCAGGACCCTGTCTCAAAATAAAAAATAAAAAGGGCTGGGGATATAGCTCACTGGTAAAATGTCCCTGGGTTCAATTTCTAGTATCAAACACAAACAAACAAACAAACAAAAAATCCCACAAAACAAACAGTATGAAGAAAATTTAGTTTTGAATTACCTAAGTAATATCTTAATCTTAAGCATCTTCAATTCTTATTTGCATAGATAATTGAAAGCCAATATATTCAGTCCAATGTAAAATAGAGATAAATAAAATTCAAAGAAACTGAGGCCAAACTTGTAGGACAGAAACTGGTGGTCTATACCAGCTACAAATGCAAGTTATGTATGTAACTCAAAATTTTCTAGTTACTACTACTTTTATTTATTTATTTACTCATTTATATTTGGTGTCAGGATTTGAACCCAGCACATAGCACATGTTAAGCATGAGCTCTACCATTGAGCTATACTCCAAGCCCTGATAGCTATGTTTTAAAGAGTTAAAAAAAATCCTGAAAATGTATTGAATTCTTATTGAAAATCATATTTTATATTTCTAACATTTGCTATATAAATATTTGTTAATAGTAGTAGAACCTTACCTTGTGGAAGGAAACTGAATCATTGTTTTAATATGATATTTTATTTAATAGAATCTCTAAAAAGTATTATTTAAACATGTGATAAGTATAATAAAATATTCATAAGATATTTTATGTATTCTTTTCATACTAAGTCTTTGAAATATGGTGTACATTTTCCATGACAACAAATTTCAGCTTGCACTAGTGACATTTCACCTGCTTCCTAGTCACATGTAGTTAATGGCTACCATATTGGACAACAAGAATCCATATAATGCAATCAATTTTGGATGAAACGTGATACTATTTTCAATTTAAATAAAAAGTCTATTTTTATCTTAAATTCTATATAGATAAGGGAGCTATGGTACCTACATGAGTCAAATGTAACTCTTTTATTAAAAATTTTTTTTAGTTGTCAATGGACCTTTATTTTATATTTATATGTGGTGCCGAGGATTGAACCCCATGCCTCACACATGCTAGGCAAGCGCTCTGCCACTGAGCCACAACTCCAGCCCCTGTAACTCTCTCTCTATAACTGAAATTTATAATCAATAAAGGTAGGAAATTTAGGAATGTGTTGAAACATCCATGAATGTTGAAGGGAGTATTTAGTTAGGGGATTAATTTATTTGACTTAATTTGAAAAGACTTCAAAAAAAATTATCAGTGTTTTAGCAAATCAAGAGTCTCAGATCATCAGCAGATATTCATTCACAGAGAAGTCAATTTCCTTTGCCTGGATTAACCGGGGACCCCATGAGACATAGCCTCAGTCACTTGCTTTTTTAAAGGCAGTCTTGGGAATAGAACCATGTTTTCTGAACTTGAGGGTTTGGTCTGAGAAATTGCTCTGCTCTCTGGTGAATATGTAACCCTTAGGTCTGGATTAATGAGAAGACCAATGACTGCAAAAAAAATACAAAGTAGGCTTAAGGATGAATAGGATATTTAACATTTCCTTTAAATGAGCATTTCTTCATCATGGATGCCCTTCCTGGTCACAGTTTAATTAACAGTTCTTTAATTTAACTAAACTGTTAATCACTAGGACTTCACAATATGATGTAAAAAAGAATTTTCTATGAGGGCATGACAGAGAAACAACCATATGTAGAAATCAGTAAAGCAATCATTTTCTAAATTATTCAAAATTAGAGCCAATGTAGGATTTCAAGTCTTCTTTAGGTAAATATCTGTAATCTGGAGTTTCGAAGTTTTAAATACATTTATACTATGTATACTATGGGGGTGGGGGAAAAACCTGAATGCGTACTTTTTTTTTCCCCCCACTAGTTAGGTTTGATAGTATAAATACAAGTATAGATGCCATTTTCATTGCTTACTCTAATATTGGAGCTGAAAAATCCTACATCTTATAAACTAGGAAACTTGGAGTCTAGATTTGAGAGTGCAATTAATTTAGGGCGTGCCCTCCAGTAAGTTACTTAACTTTTCTTGGAAGCTGCCAATGAGGATAAAGCCAATGGGTTTTCTGAAAATCTTATCTGGAAATAATTGACTTTAAGGCAAAATCATTTTTCTACGTTGGCCATCTTTCTGTTCTGACATGGCAAAGCAAACCTTCATCTCACTCTTTAATAACTGCCTCTTGGTAAACTCAACGCATCATCAAAATACTGAACCTGACTTGGGGCTGAAGGTTTGTGAGGACTTGATGGCTATGAGCTATGCCTCGTGGCTCATAGACTCTTGGTTGGTACATGTTCTTGAAACCAGTCTCAGAGCTCAAAAGTTTTATGATTGCTCCCTGAAACCAGTTATTTTTTCCTTTATACTTTGAATTAATTTGTTCACACTCCATTACCATAAATGATGACCCATAACCTTTCATAAATGCATTTTAAATTATATAGCTTTAGGGGAAGACTATTTATTTACCAAGAGTTTTACCTTTGCATTAAAGATTCAGAGAAGATTTTTTTTAAAGCACTAAATGCACTTAAAAAAAAAAAAGAATGTTTGATAAAAGATTTTTCCTCCTCTAATATTGATAAACTAGTGAGGCTTCAATCATATGCAGTTTAAGGGGCAAATCACTAGTGAATTCTTCCAGATAATTAAAGATTATTTTATTAAATATATTGTGTTTTTTCAGATCCTCTAAAAATGTCTTTGCAGATATCATCAAAACAGAGGAAATATATTTATTCTTTAAGTTCCAACCAGGTAAGTTTGCTATTTATACATGCTCTCCAGTTTTGAGCTTTAATCTCAAGGTAATAGAATTCTCATAGATATTTAGTCCTAGATGATCCCCCATTGTTTTAAACTTTCTTTTATTATTTAAATACAAATAATTATATTTAATAATTAATAGAATAGAAATTAATAGAATAAATTTCATGTATGTATTACTCAGCTTCAGCAATTATCAACATATGGCCAATCTATCCTTCCTGAGTCCCTCACTCTCCTGTCACTGGGTTATTTTAAAACCAATCCCAGTAGGAACCAGACAGTTCTAAGTTTTATTTCAGAATGAAAAATGTCTGATTCTAACTATATTCTCTATCTTATTAAACAATATTATTACGATTATACATTTTTTACTCATTTGTGATAAAGGAGAGTATTTTTTAAAACTTTTTTAGTTGTTGATTGACTTTTATTTATTCATTTATTTATATGTGGTGCTGAAGATCGAACCCAGTTCCTCCCGCATGTGAGGCAAGTGCTCTACCACTGAGCCACAATCCCAGCCCCAAGGAGAGTATTTTTAATGATGAAAATGAGAGGGTTCCTTTTCCTTGTTTTAAGGTACTATAAACTATGCCTATAAATCACCACCAATAGTCACAATTTATAATCATAGCATTTTTGCTGTATCTGAAAACACATATTTCATATACAAACTGACTTGGGTTTTTGATAACTTAGGCAGAAAGTTAACTATATGCAATAAACTGGCATATAAAAAATAAAATTTGAGTTTTAAAAATATTTTTCCAAGTATGCTTTTAAGAGAACTCTCACTCTATTCATTATTTATTACTAAACTGCACACACACACACACACACACATATATAAAATGGGAAATTAATCATATTTTTGTGGGTTTTTTTCACAGATTATTTTAATAGCAAGAGCTCCCAGGGAAGTGGCCTTGGGTACTTGGAAACTCTAACAAATAGCAGAATGAACTCTTGGTTGCAGAGTTGCACTCTAGCAAATATTTTAGGAGTGGCCTCTGATCTTCACTGGCCTTTAGCATCAATTTTAATGTCTATTTTCTTTGACCATTGTTAGTTTAGTGATTATTTTTAATTTTGGATATCCCCAGTTTGAATGCTGAAGTTCCAAATTTGAATTTGGAAACATTTTTAGAAAAGATTATTTTCTAGAGAAAACATTTGTACATTGTTATTAGCCTAAGCATTTAATCCACTGATTTATGTGGTTTAATATTTGGCTTTACCCATCTTTTATTTTTAGCCATAACAATGTCATTTGACTTATATCATAAAATTCCAGAGAGTATAGGTCAAATCTCTCCAACTCACTTTATACAGCAGCTCTGGTAAACAAATGCCTAATAAATGCTTTTGATGATGACAATGAAGATGATTGAGACCTGTAACTAATTCAGTAGAAGTAATATGATCTGTTGGTACCAGCTAGAAACAAGGAATGAATTAGGGCTTTTTGGTCAGCTCATAGTGACTGATGTAAGATTTTCTTCATTGTGCCTGAGTTCCATCACTCTCTGTGGCAGTTGAATGAGCCAAAGCAATGTGCCACTGGAGAGCAGACTGATCCTGGAGAGCAGTGATACACAGCATGGACTCTGGAGTCATGCCATGGGTCCAATTTGTCAGCCATGTGACCTTGGCTTCTTGACCTTGGAAGTTTACTGACCTAAGTCTTCGTTTTCTTTTCTAAAAGACCCATAGCATTTAGTAAAACTTTTCAACTTCTACAACATAGCAACAATAATCATACCTATCTTGAGGGATTGTTGTAAAAATTGAAATAGTTTTTCAAAGGTAAGCATGGTCTGACATAGAAACCTCTCAATAAAAAGTTATTATTATACTATAGTCAATCTTAATGCTTTTATTACAAATTATGTTTAATTACAAACAGACTGATGCCCCAAATGTGAAATCATTACATTGGTTTTCATTTGGCTCAGTTTGTATATAGTTGGCTTCCTTAAGAATAACCTTTTCATTCTAATTTTTATAATATTATAGTATTCTCTACTTTCCATAATTGATTTCAATGACATTAGTACATATGGCTTTGATAGGAAGGCTAAATAGTTTTGCTGAATCCTCTATAATTATATTTTATTGAAAAACTAACAGAAATGGTGGTTAGTTAGGCTGAGAAGAAGTTTCATTTCAGTTAGCCTTATAGTTAGGAATTGTTGATGAAAAGGTGGCCACAAGAATTAGACTGAATATCGAAAGCAGAATTCTCTTTACAAAGCAAAAATACTAGAGTAAACCTTGCCAGATGCCAAATAATCATTATATATGTTTTGATATGGAAAGATCTCTAAAATATATTGCTTGGTGAAAACAGCAGAGTAGGGAAGGAGTAAAATAGGTCCCCATATATGTTTGAAAAAAGAATACAGACAAAAAGTTAGTTAGAAATACAGATATTTATTGAGTTCCTGCCTACTGTGTCCATGTGCTAGACTTTATATGCATATAAACTAATATTCCAAAGCATTTTTCAGGATAAGTATAAGTTATGTAGCTTGTACAATATTATAGAATAAGTAATAGACAAGTCTTTTTCTCTGCTTTTAACTAGAGTTTTTATAAATCTATAATTCATAGCTACCAATACAGGCGTTTTATACTTTACTACATAGAAAATTTAAAGGATTTTTTTCAATTATGATCTCAAATCATTGGGACTACAAATTTGGTCAGTATCTATTACTACTGGAGTTTTATTTAAGGCAGATACTTAGAATAATGTCTTTCAAAATTATTTTTCATTTTACCTATTAGTAGAATAGGTATACTATTGATTTTGTGTCACATAGTTTTCTTTCTGACTTGGAAATTTTTAAAAAAATTAAAAAAAATTTTTGGTAGCAAGGATTGAACCCAGGGGTGCTTAACCACTAAATCACATCCTTAGCCCTTTTTTAATATTTTATTTAGAGACAAGATCTCGCTGAGTTACTTAGCACCTCACTAAGTTGCTGAGGCTGTCTTTGAACTGGCAATCCTCTTGCCTCAGCCTCCCAAGCCACTGGGATTACAGGAGTGCACCACTGCACCTGGCCTGACTTGGAAATTTTAACCAGGATTTGCACAAAATCCAATGAGGTTTCCTGACTAAATACGTTACACCATTCAGTATGGATGTAGCATTGTTGTATGGCTTTGGAAAACATTATAATCATGAATACAAAAAGTATTGCCTAACATATACTATGCTGGTTGATTTCCATTTTTAAATGATTTAAGTAAATACTATTATTTATATTTTGTGCATACAAAATCTGTAAAGTGTCTGAACATTATAGGATGGACATATTATAGCATGAACATTACATAATATGTTCATCCTATAAATCATTTCTTGTGATTTGAGGAATTATCATAAAAGTATTAAGGAAGTGGCATCATAGATAAAATATATTGCAGGTCTTCATCTCTTATTTGAGGGAAAGATAACAGGGCGTAGATGATGAATTTCACTAGCAGGAAAGAAGAGAAGAACCTGAAGAAGGCCCAGACTGCTCTGTCTGCCATGGAAGGAGAGCAGGGAGCAGCACATGGGGAGAGACAGACTGGTCCACAGAACTTCAGCAACACTAGAATGCCCTGGCTGCAGGAATGTGCCTGTAGGAGATTCTGTGGTCGCATTTGAATTTTACTCCCTATTGATTGTGTGGATACTTTACATGATTTAATCGAGTTGAAATCCCTCAAGTGAGGGTCAAGTTCATCAAAAAGAATAACTTTTTACTAGTTCAAAATGATCATTCAGGGAATTCAGCTTAAAACTAATTTATGATATCCCAAACAGCTATCAATCTGTCAAATGCAGCTGTAATACTCCTACTGTGTGGTGATTTAGATGGTTTGCTAAGGAAATAATCCTTCAGAGCTTTCCTCTCTTTAAAGTTTTATATAAGCTGTGGCTTAGAGATTATAAATAAGCTATTTTTCTGTCTCTGGAACGTCAGTCCTAAGAACTATGTGAGTTTACTCAATTTTTTTCTCACGAGGGCTAATGTCTTATTTTCTTTTTGTTGTAAATTAGGAAAAGGGTAAATAAGAATATTTAAATTCTGGTACCAATTTTAACAAAGGGGGCAGCTTTAAAATTATGTGTATTATAGTAGAGTATGGTGAGATAGAATTTCAGGGTTTTTTTTTTTTTTGAGGGGGAAAGAGGACTTTGGTTCATTTTGATGCTTCCTATATACTGAAATATCTTGCCCTAGATTTCTCTTTCAACCCCCTGCATGTGAAAACTCTTCTATCAACCTACCTTTCTTATTCTTTCTCCCTTTTCTCTCTTCTGCCATTCTCCTTTCCTCCTCCTTCCCACAGAAAAGGAAAGTGACACCTAGGTTGGATTTTCAGAAGTGTCAATTACCTTCCTTCTCAAAATCTTCATGGAGCTGTCATTTTGTCTGAAATAAATACATTGGTAGCTTCTTTTGAGTAAAGCACCAAGTAGCCCAGATAAAGTCTAAATCTTAAGTCTGTGAAGATACCAGGCATTTAGCAGTGTTGCCAGTAATGGTACATAGGATAAATAAGGTTTGGTGGGGAGAGGGAATAAGGGAGCAGAGTTAAGGACATGAGCTCCCCCTTGGAAAGTCGCAGGACCCAAAGCCAAAGCCTAGGGAGATATGTATCCTGGTGGAAAGAAGGACAAGCAGAAACTAAAAGGAGATTTTCTCTTTTACTAACATTTTCCCTGAGAGCAATATTCCTAGAATTTCTGGAGTGGATAATCATTTAATTAAAAGAATTTTTGAATAGACAAATATAAAAGGAACTGTTCCAGCTGTTCTTTTTTCTTCTCAAAACTTAAGCAAGAGTAAATACGACATTCAATGTCACATTGAATATGTGACATCTAATTATTATTCTTATAAAAAAATGAAGTACCATAAAGAATGATAGTCACTGCAAACTGTGTAATAGAAGAACAGGAGGGTAAAGTCCATCTACATATCTTAGAGCAAGTTATAAAAGAGGAAATATACCAAGCTTCCAATGATGTGCTACAGGTTTAGAAACAGCGCTGCTTCGTACTTCTAGCAGATTTGGGAGCCCTGGATACATTCCTTAAATAATGAAAAGTTTAGTCGCTTCTGCTGCCTCTGTACTTAAATTTAATTTAGTTATTTTTATATGTGTAGGTGCATTCAGGAGTCTCAGGCAAAGTTTTGAAGAGGAAGGGATAAATGCTGAATCTTATAAATTTCTGTTCTTTCTGTAAAGAATATAAAAAACAACCCATGCACCCTGGAGGCTGGCACCACCTAATATTATTAACTATAGCAACCACAGTAATTTTCTTTTAACAATTGATTTGGATGAATTAGTTCTAAGGTGGAAGCAGTTTGGTATTCATTTTGACATGCTAAGTGTGAACCAAATAACTATAATTGTAAACAAGATGTGATGTATTGCCTAACTTGCGGAGTTAATTCTTTAGCTCTCTATCCCAAGTCAGCAAACGTTTGTGAAGCACTCTGTGCATTTGCCAGTTATGGGGAACTAAGGACAGTGTGTAAGATGGATGGTTTGGAACAGACCTCTTCATTTGATTCTTTCACATTGAAGAGTATTACTAAAGAGGAGAAAATGACCTGGAGAATGAAAAGGGAGGACACTTGCCTGTGGCTTCAAGCTTACCTTTGCCAGTTGTTCATGAATTTCAAGCAGGCTGGGTCGGTTGACCTTGGGCCCACTGACACTGCCAGTGTTGCGGTAGTATTCAATCTTAGGAACAGCATCCACGGTATTGTGGCCGAAGGTTTGCAAGTAGTATGTGTTTGTGTGAGAATCGTAGGCATGAAAACTGGCATCTGTTTTAGCAGTTTCTCCGTTTTGGAGGAAGTTGTCATAGCACTCCTGATTCCCAGGAGGCCTAAAGCTGATTCTCAGTCTGTTCTGGGCTTCATCCCCAAAAGAAGTCTCCTCATAATGTGGTGGGTCCCTGTTGTCATTCACAGCTGCACTGTTTTCATGACTCTCATTTATGATATTGACTTGAAAGCGATTGGTATTACTGGGCACTGAGTCCAGAAACACATTGGAAGAGTTGTTCAATGACATCTTCCAAAATGGATTTCTTGGACTAAGCTAACTGTATCTACTATACAGATGTTAAAAGGAAAAAAAAAAAAACTATAAATTTCCACCTCAAAACAAACACTAATGTGGTTACATTAGGTAGTTTTGGCTTTTGTTCTAGTTGAACTCAATAAATAGATTCTCGATATATTGTCTCCTATATAATCTTCAGAATGTTCTTCAAAGCTGTCATTGAAAAAGAAAATTAAACTTGTTCCAAAGAATACAAATATATTTGAGTAGGGTTGGGGAATGAGGGAATGGTTTTCTTTTACAAGACATACAATGTTAAGTTCATTTCACTAAAAATTACTTGTGCAGAAATCTTTGTCACCTGAGCAATTAAATCCTATAATAAATAACTGGGGACTTGCTTCAGCAAGCAGAATTTCCAGTGAAGTCATTAAAATGTTACTGTGTTTGGATTACGTGCAGTTGGAGCCAGCATGCCTTTTAGAAAAGATAACAACCAATTGCATATAGTAATGACAGACGAGAATATTCTCGGCCTGAAATATAGTTCATGGACAGTACTAAATTCTGAAACTGCAAAGTATTTAATGATTGTTGAGAATATACCTAATGTGAGAAATAAAATGAATATTGAAAACTTCGAAAAAGGCATTCTTGCTACTTTATAAAAAATCTGTACATATTCAAGTAATAAATTTGTCTCAGAAATATTTTGTCACTTATGCAACAAGTGAAAAATCACACTTTAGAATGAGAATTTTAAAAAATACCACCTTTCAAAATGATGTCTCTGTAAATTCTTGCCTCTTTTATTAGCCTTCAGAATGTTTCATTTGCTCATATATTTGTTTGTTTTCATAAATGCCATTATGGAACCATTAAAAAATACAGGTATTTGGGATAGGAAAGTCATAGCTATTAATAAATTCCTATGCTTTATTTAGGTAGAATAATCATGCTCTTCTGACTCGCTTTTATGAAACATTCTCAATAATTGAGAGATTTATATTTGACTATGAGATGAACAGACTACATAATAATTTTCACAATTCTACAGCACAAATCCATCATAAAACACTTTTTTTAGAATAATATTTTTGTCAATACCTTAAATTTTGTTTTTTCAAGGAAAGTTCTAGAAAGATGAGATAAATACAAACAAAAACTTGCCTTTGTCATGCAGATATTAAAGCTATTTCTTTGACTAAAAAGAAGCCAACTTAAACTTTCAAATAACCTTTCCTTGTGAAATTATTAAGTGATGCTGTTATCTTTGTAGTTTTTACAGAACATCTCACTTCTCAAAGTTCTTGACACCTCTTTACTCCTCAGAATCTACTTTATAACATAGTATTAAGTGCAATTTTTATCCTGCTCAGAAATGTTTAACTTACCACCAAGGAGCTGCCTTCTGAGGAAGTGTAAACTGCTCTAGCATCACACAGGCATATATGTGGGGCACTTAGCTTTCAGCCCAGAGCAAGAAGCTTCTTCTTATTGGTTAGAACCTTTCTTGAAAGAGATGACTTTGCAATGATTGGTCTGGAATAATACTAGAAGCCCCACCCACTCATTAGCCCTGAGGAACCTTAAGTACCACATCAACTAGTAACTAGAAGTAAACCATTAATCCTTTTAGACAGGATATAAAATAAAGTTGCTTTAATTCATAAGGAGAATTAGATTGCCCAACAGCAATCATTCAAAAAATATTGCTTCAGTTGTTTGGCACTAGATAAATTGAGTCTCATGATTTTTTTATGATGAGTCCTAGTGACCTCCTATTGTTCAACCCTCCAGAGGTAATTCCTATATTTTGTAACTAGAAAATGTTATTTGAAATTATTTTATCTTATAGTAAATATTACTTTGATTCTTCTTTGCCAAAGTCTGATAATCTCGTGGAAAAATTTCCAAGCAGAAGTAGAACTGTCGATACATTTCCAATGGCACTATGAAGTGGACATTTTGTCTCCACCTGAAAAAATATTTTTATCAAACTCGATTTTTGAGTTTTGCTGAGGAGAAGGTTTTACTCAAATCTGTGAGTTGGTGATCATTTAGACAGCACAAATGTTTCTTCTTGAAGGTTCTGTTACTGGTTTTCAATCAAGTATGATTGAACAAGTCCTCTTTGTGTCTTATAAGAAACTATCCAAGTTATTTCCAGTTGCCTGGGTAGCTTGATTGTAGTGTAATATAGTGGTTAAGAGTAAACTCTGGAGTTAGAATGCTGGATTTATACTCTAGCCCTGCTACTTCCTATCTGTGAACCCAGGGAAGTGAATCTCTCTGTACCTTAAGTTTTTTCTTCTGCAAATGTAGATGTGAATAAAAATGGTACCTACCTTGAAGAGTCATTATGAGGATAAATGAGTATATTCGTATTAGGGTTTATAACAGTACATAGTCCTTGTTTTGCTATTTTAGCAATATTTATACGTGGCTTGTGGTTCACTTAGTCATTTCAGAGATTCTGAGGTTAATCATTAGAAATCAGGATAGGTATTATGCCTGTGAGAATAGTGGGAAAGGTATACTGGTGAAAAGATATAGAATTAGAGAAAGGGGCCTGGCAATGTCTAAGTAAAACCCTCTGGATGCTTTTAGGTAAATGTTATGCTATTCAATCAGGCTAATGCCATGAGGCGATGTCAGAAATAGAGACAGAGCTGGACGAAGTGGTGCACGCCTGTAATCCCAGCACTTTGGGAGGCTGAGACAGGAGAATCCCAAGTTCAAAGCCAGCCTCAGCAACGGCGAAGCGCTAAGCAACTCAGTGAGACCCTGTCTCTACATAAAACACAAAGTAAGGCTGGGGATGTGGCTCAGTGGTGAAGTGTCCCTGAGTTCAGTTCCTGGTTAAAAAAAAAGAAAAGAAAGAAAGAATTACAAGAATGCATGTATAAATAAATCTTTTATTAAAGGCCACTAATTTATCTGTTCATCCAAGGGTTCGGTGTTCTATGAAGAAAGCCTTCAGGTGTAGAAATTAGTTACATTTCAGGTTCAGCTAGATAGGGCTGGTTGTTTAGATCAGGTCTGGAGAAAACTGGGATGGAGCTGGGTCTCAAAACAAATTTTATTCATTAGACCAGGACAGGAGCTATGCACTAACATCATCCAATTCCCACTTAATTTCAGAAGCCACCTATTTATCCTTTTTTTTTTTTTTTTTTTTTTTTTTTTGTGGTACCAGGGATTTAACCCAGGGGTGCTGAACCACTGAACCATGTCCCCATTCCTTTTTTTTTCCCCCAGTACTGGGGATTGAACTCAGGTATACTTGACCACTGAGCTACATCCCCAGCCCTATTTTGTGTTTTATGTAGAGACAGGGTCTTACTGAGTTGCTTAGCACCCCACCATTGCTGAGGCTGGCTTTGAACTTGCAATTTTCCTATCTCAGCCTCCCAAACCTGGGATTACAGGCATGAGCCACCATGCCAGGCTCCTTTCTATTTTTTATTTTGAGACAGGCCTTGCTAAGTTGCTGAGGCTGGCTTTGAACTTGCAATCCTCCTGTCTCAGCCTCTTGAACTGCTGGGATTACAGATGTGTGCCATGGAGCCATGCCTGCCTATTTATTCTTTAACCTTTTTCCTCTGTCAAAAGTGGTGAGTGTCTCCAATCCCAATTTCTTTTTTCTCGCTGTTGCCTGAGTACAGTGTAGTGTGAATTAGTTTCAATCTTGGTCTTAAATCAACCAGACATTTTCATTCTAAGGCTTTTATCTC
>PVHX01027214.1:0-19702 GCA_004024805.1 Geosciurus inauris | reverse complement strand
TAAGTGTTCAAAATGGTTGATTCTGGGGGAGTAGAGATGGAGTGGTTAGAGGATATTTATAATAATAAGACCCAAGCCCGGTGTAGTGGCACACACCTGTAATCCCAGCAGTTTGGGAGGCTGATACAGGAGAATCACAAGTTCAAGGCCAGGCTCAGCACTCAGAGAGACCCTGTCTCTACATAAAATACAAAATAGGGCTGGGGATGTGGCTCCGTGGTCGAGTGCCCCTGAGTTCAATCCCTGGTACCAATAATAATAAGAAGAATAATAAGAATAATAATAATAAGAAGAAGAAGAAGAAGAAGAAGAAGACCCAGAGAGAATAAAGAACTAAACATCTTAAAACTATGAATGTAGCTAGGTGTGGTGGCAAACTCTTGTAACATCAGCATCTGAGGAGGCTGAGGCAGGAGGATCTCACATTCAAAGCCAGCTTTAGCAACTTAGTAAGGCTCTAAGCAACTTAGCGAGATCGTGTCTCAAAGTATAAAATATAAAATATATAATATAGAAAGGGCTGCAGATGTTTCTCAGTGGGTAAGGGCCTTTGGGCTCAATTCTTGGTATGGCTAAATAAGTAAATAAATGGGTTATGAATAAAAAACATTTTAAACACTATGACAATACTAAAAAGACACAATAAAGTGTTTTATATAGTTTGGGTGGAGAAGACTTTTGTAAGACTCAATCCAAAATACCATAGGAAAAGTTTAACATATTATGTACAACATTTTATAATTTCCCATGTGGAGAGAAAAAAAACCCCAAAGTTGAAAAGAAGGAATATTTAGGTTTTGGCTCAAACACTTGGGTATTCTTTTAAAATAAGGTATCTCAGATAGGTGCATGGTGGCACACAGCTGTTATCCCAGCTACTAGGGAGGCTGAGGTCACAGGATCACAAATTTGAGGCCAATATGGGCGATTTAGGGACACTCTTTTTCAAATTTAAAAAATAATAAAATGGAAAGGGCTGGGGGTGTAGCTCAGTGGTAACAGTTGCTTAGCGTGCATCAGTCCCTGAGTTCTATCCCTAGTGGTACAAGTAAGTAAATAAAATAAAATATCTCCTTTAACATTAAAAACAGCAGTGGAGGGGCTGGGATTGTAGCTCAGCAGTAGAGCGCTTGCCTCGCATGCATGAGGCCCTGGGTTCGATCCTCAGCACCACATATAAAGCAATAAAATAAAAACATTGTGTCCATCTACAACTAAAAAAATATTTTAAAAAAAAATAGCAGTGGATTGAGGGAAAAATACTTGGAATATGTGGAGTAGATAAAGGGTTAATCAACAAACTATGTAAGGAACTATTGCAAATTGGCCAGCTAAAAACAATCAGATATAAAAACAGTAAAGGATAATAGGGAAAGTTCAGACAGAATGAATTATAAATGACAATTTTTGTTGTGAAAATGTGCAACCAAAAGGTGAACAATAATTTGTAAATCAAAGCATTAATTACTATTTTGTCATTAGTTATAATTACAAAAATTAAAAACAGTGACAACATCCAGGGTTGATGAGGATGTGAGCTAAATGTGCAGCTAAATACTTCATGTAAGCTGGGCGCGGTGGTGTACGCCTGTAATCCCAGCACTTAGGGAGGCGGAAACAGGAGAATCGCAAGTTCAAAGTCAGCCTCAGCAATGAGGAGGTGCTAAGCAACTCAGTGAGACCCTGTCTCTACGTAAAATATAAAAAGGAGCTGGAGAAGCCAGGTGCGGTGGCGCACGCCTGCAATCCCAGCACTTAGGGAGGCTGAGGCAGGAGAATTGCGAGTTCAAAGCCAGCCTCAGCAATGGTGAGGCGCTAAGCAACTTAGTGAGACCCTGTCTCTACATAAAACACAAAATAGGGCTGGGGATGTGGCTCAGTGGTCAAGTGCCCCTGAGTTCAATCCCCAGTACCAAAAAAAAGAAAGAAGAAAAAAGAAAATATTGCATGTAGTCAGATAAATATCGTTAGTTTTTTGTTGAAAATTAGGCAGTATCTATTAAAATTTTAAATGTACATACCCTTTAGCATAGTTAGAATGTTGGAGTCTGATGGCATTCAGGTGACACTTGGAAGATTTTGTGGAAGAGTTGAGCTTTTTTTTTTTTTTTACCTAATGTGCTGTACTTGGACTCCTAAATGCTTGAACTTGGGTACGGCACTAGGACCCTAATTAGGCAACTTCATCTGAAAGTCGGAGGGAATAGGTGGATGAGATCCACGTTGTGGTGATTCAGCGAGAGGCTTAGCCGGAGATGTGGTGTGTCAGACAGTGTGCAAATTCCGTAGTGAGGGCAGCTCACTGAAGACGGGCTCTCCGGTTAACTTACAGGCACTGGACTAACGGCTACCTCAGTAGTCAAATGGGGCTTGCGTCATAGAAAGTTCTAGAAAGTAAAGTGGTTCAGAAATGATGTGTGTCGAGACCTTAAGCCCGCCTCATTTCTTGAGAAGCTCGCATGGGGGTTGGGCTGCTGGGGGTGAGGGGTGGCCAATCACAAACTTTGAAATTGTAGCGCCCACTTTTAAATAGTGCTGCTAAATGCGCACCGTACCAGCTTTCCTGCTGTAACTATTTTAAAGCATGTTATGCGGCTCCGGACAGTCAGCATGTGCAGTATCACCAACACCATCTAGTCCAGAACTTTTTAATCACCCCAAAAGAAGACTTTATACTGCCCTCAAACGGGAACACCTTTGGAATTGAGAACATAAAAAAAGATATGAAGAAATGGAATTATTTTGTAGAATATGGAATATGCAGTGACAAATGTTCACTATTCATGGACGTGGGCGTGCGGAGGGAGCGACGGGGCGGAAGGATAATCCGGCGGAGGGAGCGGCCCGCGCAAGGGCACGGGCACTAGGTTCAGTGAAGGCGTGCGAGCACACTCGACCACGTTTGTTTGGCGAGCGCCGACGCCATCGCAGCTATGTCCGATGTTGAGTCTGGCAGTTTCATGGCCGAGGAGGCCAGGCCCGACGAGAAAACAGTGCAGGTGCTGAGGGACATGGCTAACCGCCTACGGATCCATTCCATCAGGGCCACTTGCTCCTCGAGCTCCGGGTAAGGCCCCTCATTGAAGACCGTCTCGTGCAGTTTGTCAGCCACTGTAGTGCTGACGCTCGGAGAAGAGAGCCGTCGGTGCCTTACTGGGCTCTTCATAAAGGTTTGCTCTCGATCGTGAATAGGGGCCGGGAGCCACCAACTCTGGGTGCCTCCGACGCCCTGCTTTGGTCCTTGTCCCTGTTTGCCTCACAACAAGGGCTCTGGAAATCCCTAGGGCCTCGCCCGTTAGCACAGAAAAATCTAGAATCCAGTCGGGCGGGTGGTGTCCGTGGAACGAGATCGGGTTAGCTATGATTGATTTTTAGCGGATAGCTGAGCTTTCTGTATCGGCAGTCGCACTGCTTAAGTGATCCTAACCGTTATGAGCGTAAAACAGATAAACCTACAGCTGGAGATGTGGCCTAGATGTACGAGGCCCTTGCTTCAATCCCTAGTGTCGCCAATCAACGAAAAGAAAGTTGTTGGCAATTAAAAATCGGAGCAAAGGGGCTGAGGTTGTGGCTCAGTGGCAGAGCGCCTGCCTCGCATGTGTAAGGCACTGGGTTCGATCTTCAGCACCACATAAAAATAAGTACAACAAAAATAAAGTCACTGTGTCCATGTATAACTAAAAAATATTAAAAAAAATCGGAGCAAAAACGGGCATGGGGGTTTGCTAATATTTCTTGATATTTTTACATCAATATTCATGAAGATGCTTATTCACTATACTTTTCTTTCTTTTTCCTTTTTTGGAGAGAAGGGGTACCCGGGATTGAACCCAGGGTCACTGTACAACTGAGCCACATCCCCAGCCGTTTTTGTATTTTATGACACACAAGGTCTCATGAAGCTGCTTAGAGTCTCACAAAGTTGCTGAGACTAGCTTTGAACGTGGCGATCCTCCTGCCTCAGCCTCCCAAACTGCTGGAATTATAGGCGTGTGCACCACGGTACCTAGTGTTCGCTGTTATTTAAGTATTATTTCTTTTTAAATTCCACCCCCCTCCTTCGGAAATGAAGTCGTTCTATTTCGCCCAGGCTGGCTCCAAACTCCTGAGCCCCAGGAATCACCCTGTTCCTCACAATTAGCCAGGCCCCAAGCTCATGCCTCTGTGACCAGCTAAGGAAGGAACCTGTAATTATTGTAGAAAACCTTCACTATCAGGTCACTGATGGCTCCATAAAGCAGCTTTGGAAAAGTTCCACCTTCCATCTACAGCTGCACCATCTCTAATGGACCAGATGTCATCCAGAATATTCCACCTTCCTTTTTTTTTTTTTAAATGAAAGAACGTACGTAGGATTTGTGTCAATTTTTCTTTAAATGTTTGGTACGATTCATCAGTTAAGCACTGAACTGGATAGACTTTATTTGTCGAGAATTTGTGTTTCTGTATGTTTCTTCAGACCACTGCCTCACCTTGTTGCCCAAACTGCCCTGGAACTCCTCAGCTCCAGCGGGCCGCCTGCCTCAGCCTTCCCGATTGCCGTGGTTACACGTGTGAACACCACTTCCCTTGTGGGAGTTTTTAGATTGCTGGTTCAGTGTCCTTACTTGTTATATATTTGTACAAACTGTTTCTAGTCCTGATTCAGTTCTGTTAAGTTCTCTGCTTCTAAGAATTATATTGAGCTAATTAACCAACTTGCTGGCATACAGTAGCTCACAATAGTCTCTTCTAATCATTTTAATTTGCTGTATGATTGACAGTAATGACTGCACTTTCACTTTCTCAGTTTAGTTGATTTCTCTTTTCTCCTTTTTACTTTCTCTTTACTTAGATCATTTACCTAAACTTTTGTTATTCTTTTCAAAGGACCACCTTTTCAGGTTGGGAACATATCTCAGAACACTTGCCTATCTAGAACACTTACCTCGCATGCTAGAGACTGAGTTTGATTTCCAGAACTACAAAAATAATTTTTTGTTCTTTTAGTTTCTTTAATGTTTTCCTGATTCTCTGTTATTTATTTCCATTCTAATCATTATTTTTCATTCTGCTGGCTTTGGGTTTTGTTTTTTAGTTCCTTAAGTTGTAGACTTACATTATTATTTGGAAAATTTTTTAAATGTGTTTACAGCTATACTTTTCCTTCTTGGCACAGCTTTTTCCTTCATTTTCATAAGTCTGGGTTTTATGCTTTTGTTTTCATTCATTTTCTGAGTTTCTTTGTGATTCCCTTTTTGACTCTGATTGTGTAAGGGTGAGTTGTTTAATTTGTTATATTGTTCAATTTTTATTTCTATTGTAATTTCATCTAATTGGACTCAGACAAAATGATGTACTGATTTTTTTTTTTTGGCACCAGAGATTGAACTCAGGGGCACTCAACCACTGAGCCACATCCCCAGCCCTATTTTGTGTTTTATGTAGAGACAGGGTCTCACTGAGTTGCTTCTGAGGCTGCCTTTGAACTCGCGATTCTCCCGTCTCAGCCTCCCAAAGTGCTGGGATTGCAGGCATGCACCACCACACCTAGCTAATGTACTGATTTATTTTTTTTTTAAATCTGGCCCTGACCCAGGAAGAGTGGTGCTCACCTGTAATCCCAGCAGCTGGGGAGGCTGAGGCAGGAGGATTGGGAGTTCAAAGCCAGCCTCAGCAACTTAGCAAGGCCCTAAACTACTCAGGAAGACCCTGTCTCTAAGTAAAATATAAAAAGGGCTGGTGATGTGGCTCAGTGGTTAATAGCCCCTGGGGTTCAATCCCCAGTACCAAAAATAAATAAGTGAACTAAAAATTTTTTTTAAAAATCTGGCCCTGGAACATGGGCTATGACATTATAAAGGACAATGTAGTCCTGGAATGATCACTTGAGCCCATGAGTTTGCCATCAATTTGGGCAACATAGCATAGTGAAACCCTATTTTTTTTAAAAAGGGACGTGATTCCCTTTTTAAAAAAAAATATTTATTTTTTAGTTGTAGGTGACAATATCTTTATTTTATTTTTATGTGGTGCTGAGGATCGAACCCAGTGCCTCCCGCGTGCTAGGCGAGCACACTACCACTGTGCCATAACCCCAGCCCCGGACGTGATTCCCTTTAACACCCACATATTTTCAATGTTGGTTTGGTTTGGTTTGGATTTTTTGGTGGTGCTACTACAGATCAAACCTAGAACTACAACTGAGCTACACCCCTAGCTCAAGTTTTTTTTATTTTGTTCTTTTAACTTTCAAAACTGATAGCATTGCATTTTCTCAAGGGATTGCTAATAGCTTATAAACATAAACCGTCCACTTAGGAGACATTTATAAGGTAAGAAGATTAACTCCTCATTTTCTATATTGTGAAACTTTTAAACAACAGGTATTACCTGGGTCTAAAATCTTATTTTTCTGACTGTTGGAGCAGGGCTATAGGGAGTAGGGGTTTTTAATTAATTTATTTGTCTTTTTTTCTCTGAAGATTAAACCCAGGGCCTTACACATGCTAGGCAAGTATTCTACCACTGAGCTATATCCTCAGCCCTTTTTTAAATTTTTTGTTTGAGACAAGGTTTCACTAAGATGCCCAGGCTGGCCTAGAACTTGGCAGTCCTCCTTCCTCAGCCTCCCTAATGGCTGGAATTACAGGCATGTACACCACTCCTGACTCCTTTTTAGTAATACAAATTAACTGCACATATTAACAGGGTTCATTGTGACATTTCCATATATGCATAAAGAGCACACTGATCAAATCCAGCCTCTCCTTATCCATCCTCCCACAGATTTCCTTCCCAACCTGTTAGCAACTGTTTTACATTCAAGTCTGTTTTTGTGTGTGTGGTGCTGGGTCTTGAACCCAGGGTCTCTCACATGCCATGCAAGTAGGCAGATGCTCTATTTCTAAGCTCATCCCCATCCCTCAATTTTTTTTAGCTTCCACATAAAAGAAGGAACACATAGTACTTGTCTTTCTGTGTCTGGCTTATTTCACTGAACATAGTGTTCTCCAACTCCATCCATTTTGTTACAAATGATGGGATTTCATTCTTTATTTTTTGGCAGGTACTGGGGATCAAATGCAGGGCCTCTTCCTGTGTGAGGCAAACATTTTAACACTTAGCTGTACACTCAGCCCAGATTTCATTCTTCATGGATTAATAATATTCCATTCTCTATCTATATCACATTTTCTTTATCCATTCATCTATTGATGGGCACCTATATCTTAGCTATTGTGAACAGTGCTGTGATAAACATGGGCATGCAGGTATATCTTTGATATGTTGATTTTATTTCCTTTGGATCTATACACAGAAATGAGATAGCTAGATCATAAGGTAGTTCTATTTTTACTTTTAAAGAACCCTTATAGTGACTGTACAAATTTGCATTCCATTCAACAGTGTATGGCGATATACTCCATATACTTGCCAACATTTATTTTATAATAGCCTTTGAGGTGAGATGGTATGTCATTGTAATTTGTTTTTGTGGTTTTAGGGATTAAACTGAGGGCCTCACACAAGCTAGGCAAGCACTTCACTGCAGAGCTACATCCCAAGCCCTCATTGGAGTTGTGATTTGCATTTCCCTGAAACCTAACGATATGAAATGTTTTTGTTTTTGTTTTTTTGGTACTGGGGATTGAACTCAGGGGCACTCGACCACTGAGCCACACCCCCAGCCCTATTTTGTGATTTATGTAGAGACAGGGTCTCACTGAGTTGCTTAGCACCTCGCCCTTGCTAAGGCTGGCTTTGCACTCGCGATTCTCCTGTCTCAGCCTCTCTAAGTGCTGGGATTACAGGCTTGCGCCACTGCACCCGGCTCAAAATAAAACTTTTAAAAGAAAGGACTGAGGGTGTAGATCAGTGGTAAAGTGCTCCTGTGTTCAATTCCCATTTTAAACAAATAAATAAATTTATAACTGTGTAGCTGGGTGCGGTGGAACATACCTGTAATCCCAGCAGTTAGGGAGCCTGAGACAGGAGAATCGCGAGTTCAAAGCCAGCCTCAGCAACAGCGAGGCATGAAGCAACTCAGTGAGACCCTGTCTCTACATAAAACACAAAATAGGGCTGGGGAAGTGGCTCAGTGGTTGAGTGCCCCTGAGTTCAATCCCTGCTATGAAAAAAAAAAAAGAAACTGTCTTGACTTATACGTAAGCTACTTTCTAAGAGCAACAGTTATTTCAGCATTCAGGAAGTGCTCAAGTTACTTGACCATGAGAAATTTTCCAGTCTTTCCCCATTCACTTCCAATGACAACTTCATTTTAGGTAGTAGAAAGACATCTGCATGGCATTTTTGATTACTGATGGTCCTGAAATTTCCTCAGCATGTCAAAGTACCACAGATGAAATCACACAAGTTAAATGATGCTCAGGTTGGAGTCAGAAGGTCAACTTGCTCCGAGTGCAAGTGCTCCCTATAGAAGGGAGCTAGCCTCAGAGCATCTCGCTGTGCGCGAGGAGAGGTTGTGAGGATACTGGGCTGTGAAGCGGCCTTCAGCCACGAATTGGGAAGCCTTGGACTTCCTTCAACTGGAGTAAATGACTCTTGCTTCTGATGTGTGGAGATCATTTACTGCAAGGCAGCTTCGTGCAGTGTCACATGCCTGTGAGAAGTAACTTGCATTGTGTGTGCCTTTCAGCCACCCCACTTCATGCAGCAGTGCTGCCGAGATCATGTCTGTGTTGTTCTTCCACACGATGAGATACAAACAGTCAGACCCAGAGAACCCAGACAACGACCGATTCATCCTCTCAAAGGTACGCCAGCAGGGGAGCCCTGGGCCTGCTCTGATGTTCGCTTCTTAACCAGTTTTTAAAAGTCACCATGTGGGCTGGAGCTGTAGCTCAGTGGTGGAGCGCTTGCCTAGCATGTGTGAGGCACTGGGTTCGATCCTCAGCACCACATATAAATAACAAATGAATAAAATAAAAAATGCAGATCCATCAACAACTTGAAAAAAATTTTTTAAAAAAAGTCACCATGTGGCAGCAGGCCTGAAACAGGCCCTGTTTATCATCTTGGTTTTTTCTGTACATCATAAAATCCTGCCACCTGAGGGGGACTCTGGTCTCCATCGTACCCAAAAAGTGAAGCCTTGAGGAAGTGGTCTGTGTTAAGTCCATGTTTGGTCCATGACATTGTAGGTCATCAACTCCAAGGGCATGCATGACAGCTAGGAACCAAGCTTGTTAAAGGAGGCAGGAACCATAGACAGGAAGACAAGGCTGGAGACGTGATCAGAAGAAACTTCAGTGGCACAGTAACTTCAGTGGCACAGTTCCACTAGATCAGAAATACAAAACTGAAGGTCCCAGAGAGCAATGGAGAAGGGAAGACGCAGGGAAGAGGGCTGGGAATGACAAGTACCATTCATTTATTCATGGTGGTGATGAACATGGCACTGGTCTCTGAATGAAGGTGACATTTGGGCAGAGGGGACAGACAAGAAAGAAACCTGGAAATAAATAGATAGCAAGTCTGATGAGGCTACACATTATGGAACCAAGTGAGGCGGAGGGAGGGGGTAGAGGGCACTGGCTGAAAGAGAATAAGCCAGAGAGACCATGGTGCTGATGTTTGAACAGTGATTTATGAGGTCAGTGAGTGAACCGTGCTCATATCTAGGCACAAGCACTTGGGTAGCAGCACCTGCAAGTGCTAAGGCCCTGAGGCAGATGTGTGCCCATTGTGCTGAAGGTACAGCAAGAAAGCTAAGGTGCCTGGGGTGGCAAAAAGGTGAGTAGGAGGTGTGGGGGCAAGCTGGTGTAAGAACTGGGCTGTTAGCAGAGATGTGTTAACCTGGTTTAAGTTTTTGTCATTGGTTTTGTTTATTTTGGTTTCTGGGGGTTTAACCCAGGGGCATTTTACCACTGAGCCAGATCCCCCGCCTTTTTCATTTTTGAGACAGTTCTCATTAAATTGCTTAAGGTCTCAGCATCTGAAGTTGCTGGGATTACAGGTGTGCACCACCATCCTGGCTTAAGTTTTTTTTTGTTAAATATTTTTCTAGTTGTCGATGGACCTTAATTTTGTTTATTTTCATGTGGTGCTGAGAATCAAACCCAGAGCCTCACACATGCTAGAGTGCTTTCCCACTCCTGGCTTAAGTTTTTATAGACTCCTGCTGGTGGCTGGGTTGAGAATGTCTGTCAGGGACGCAGGGAGGCCACTGCAATGACAGAGGCAAGGGATGTTGGTACTCAGACTGAGATGGCAGCAGCAGAGGCTATTAAATAAATTCAGTGTATTGGGAAGCTCAGAAGTGGGGCATATCCCACCAGAGCAGCAACCATTTTCCATGGGTCACGTTCTCTCCAAGGCACAGTTATTACTCGGTGAATGCAAACTGGATGTTAGCAGAGGTGTGGCAGAGTGGTAGTGGAAAGTGATCTGTTTTCTAGTATTGGCACTTCTAGATGACCACTTCTTTTTTTTTTTTAATATTTTTTAGTTGTAGGTGGACACAATATCTTTATTGATTTATTTTTATGTGGTGCTGAGGATCGAACCCAGTGCCTCACGCATGCGAGGCAAGCGCTCTACCACTGAGCCACAATCCCAGCCCTAGATGACCACTTCTAAGATCACAGTTGACCTGAGTTTTACAAAGTATGGAACTCACAAACTTTAGTGTTTTGGTTTCTATTTAAGAACCCATATTTTCTAAAAGATTGCACATCTGGTTTGTGCATGGGTGGAAAAAAGGCCTTGGAAGATGCCTTATATCTTCTGCTTTGCAGTTAAGCTCCCCCCTCTGTGTTCCCAAAGCTGCAGTCACCCTTCCCATGCTGAATTCTGTGGTTACCTCAGCATGGCATTTTTTTTCTTTTAAGAATTTTTAAAACTTTTTTCAGTGGTAGATGGACATAATGCCTTTACTTTATTTTTTTGTGGTGCTGAGGATTGAACCCAGTACCTCACCATGTGCTAGGCAAGTGCTCTGCCACTGAGCCACAACCTCAGCCTTGGGCATGGCATCTTTGTCACCCCAGTTTCCAACCCAGACTGGGTGGGGCTCAACCCATAGTCCTCTTATGACATTGATGTGCGACTCAGGGTGCATGTGGGTGTGTCAAAGAGGAATGTATCTAGCCTGGCAAGATGGTCAACAGGAGTAGCTTGCACTCAGCACTGGACATCTGCTTGACGTTCTTGTCCTGCAGCTGCTTCTACTTTCATTGGGTCCTTTTTCTCTTACAGAGACTGTCCTTTGTTGATGTGGCAACAGGATGGCTTGGGCAAGGACTGGGGGCTGCGTGTGGGATGGCATATACTGGCAAGTACTTTGACCAGGCCAGGTAAGGCATGCACCCAAATTCACTCCACTGCCCCATCCTCTCACTTTGACTTTTCAATTCATTAGTTTGGGAAGACAGATGGTTTTTAAAGCTCATGTTACCAAGTATCAGAGCAGTAAAGAAATCGGGTTTCTGGAAACTGTCCTACCATCCCTGGTTGTGGTCTAAGTGGTAGCTACAGTATAGGCACCACTGTATTAGAACACAGATCTTTCCTAAGTGGCAGCTTTGTATTTTCCATCTCTGGTGATCTGCACTGTAGAATTAACTCATGCATGGGTTTGCCTTTGCATCAGGACCCTAAATGTTAATAACAAAGGACTTTTTTTTTATTTTTAGTTGTAGGTGGACACAATATCTTTATTGATTTATTTTTATGTGGTGCTGAGGATCGAACCCAGTGCTTACCGCATGCGAGGCAAGCGCTCTACCACCGAGCCACAATCCCAGCCCCAACAAAGGACATTTTTTAGGTTGGTCCCCCCACACTTTTTTTTAGTTGTGGATGGACACAATTCCTTCATTTTATTTATTTTATGTGGTGCTGAGGATGGAACCCAGGTGCCTCACACGTGCTAGGCAAGCGCTCCACTGAGCAACATCCCTAGCCCTGGTTCCCCCCTTTTCTTTTCTCTCTTTTTTTTTAAATAATATCTTTATTTTATTTATTTATTTTTAAATGTGGTGCTGAGGATCGAACCCAGTGCCTCTCGCATGCTAGGCGAGCACGCTACCACTGCGCCATAACCCCAGCCCCTCCCCCCTTTTTGAAGACAAGAAAATCAGTGTCTTTCTTGAGAGGTTGCTGTTGCTGATGTGGGAGCAAGACAGTGGTGATGTGCCTGGTCCAGTTCCATGAGTGCCCACTGTCCTCTGCTGCATGTAGCCTGAGTCCAGAGCCCCTCAGGTTCAATTTCTTCAGGATGGGAAGCTTCTGTCTCCTTGGAAAAAGCCACTTTAGCTCCTTGGGATGGGGAAGAACCCTAAAGGATCAGTCCCCATTGCAGCCTGTGGTGACTCTGGAAGCATTTCGTTGTGCTTCCTCCAGTTCTTAGGCAGCTGCCCTGCTCCATTTCCCATGGTCTGAAATTTTTCATTGTGACTGGTTCTCTTAGTTCTTATCCTGGAGTTAACTTTTTTAAAAAAAACTTAGAGCATTTTAGTGAGATCTCAAGTACATCCCAACCCCCCTTTTTTTTTTCAAATTTTGAAACAAGATCTTAATAAATTTATCATGGCCTCACTAAGTTGCTGAGGCTGGCCTCAAACTTATGACACTCCTGCTCCAGCTTCTTGACTTGCTGGGATTACAGGCATGCACCACCACACCTGGAAGAATGTTTTGATTGTTACAATTATTGTAAATAAATTCTAATATCAGAAATAGAAGGGGGGCTGGGGCTGTAGCTCAGTGGTAGAGCGCTTGCCTAGCATGCATGAGGCACTGGGTTCGATCCTCAGCACCACATATAAATAATAAATGAATAAAATAAAGATCCATCAACAACTAAAAACTATATTAAAAAAAAAAAAGAAATAGAAGGTAGTGGTGCTTAAAGATGAAACTTGCCAAGAAAATTTATGTGTATATGTTGTTTGAGAATCTCAGGAAGCTACTTTCTTCCCATTCCCTTTTTGCCCTTTTGCTTTCTGATTGAGAGAAATAGCAGAAGAAGCAAAAATAGCCTCAGAGCTGGGATGAGAAAGCTCACCAAAGATGACGCCCATCTCATCAGGCCCAAGTATTTAGACCTTCCTTTCCTCTCCTGCTGAGTGTGGTCAGAATTGGTAAGGAGAAAATAGGCTTAGGAAGCCGGGTGCGGTGGCACACACCTGTAATCCCAGCACTTTGGGAGGCTGAGGCAGGAGGATCACAAGTTCAAAGCCAGCTTCAGCAACGGCAAGGCGCTAAGCAACTCAGTGAGACCCTGTCTCTACATAAAACACAAAATAGGGCTGGGGATGTGGTTCAGTGGTCGAGTGCCCCTGAGTTCAATCCCTGGTACCAAAAAAAAAAAAGAGAGAGAAAAGAAAATATGCTTATGGTCCTGACGATCTGAAATGAATTCTCTAGTCTTGTCCAGTCTGTTCCTTTGTCCCTCTTCCTGAAATGCATTTGCTTGAGTGGTCCAAGTAAGCCCCCATCAGGATTCTAAACTTTTCTTGGCTTGCTCCAGCTACCGTGTGTTCTGCCTCCTGGGAGATGGCGAGTCCTCTGAAGGCTCTGTCTGGGAGGCGTTGGCCTTCGCTTCCTACTACAGTCTGGACAATCTTGTGGTGATCTTTGACGTGAACCGCCTGGGACATGGTGGCACCTTGCCCCTTGAGCACTGCATAGAGGTCTATCAGAAGCGCTGTGAAGCCTTTGGGTAACTATACATTTTCTTGGTTTACCTTCTTTCTGTCCTGCTCTCCTGTTTCCTTATAACCTGGTGTCCTTGTTGACAGGTGGAATACTTACGTGGTGGATGGCCGTGATGTGGAGGCATTGTGCCAGGTGTTCTGGCAAGCAGCTCAAGTGAAAAGTAAGCCTACTGCTGTGGTTGCCAAGACCTTCAAGGGCCGGGGCATGCCAAGTAAGTGTTTCTTTCCTGCTTGTGTGTATTCAGAACGTCTGTCTGCACAGCAGAAGGATGCTTAAAGTGGCCAAGCAGATGCCTTTTCCTTAGTGAACAATGATAACACCTGTAACATGTGCTCAAAACTCCTCTCTCTTGCCCTCATTAGATAACTGTCTGGTTAGGGTAGGAGAGGAAGGCTAGTGAACAGTGATTTATCTACCTGTGTGAGGGAGTGGCTAGGAGAACTGTTCATTAATTGGAGAGCTAATGGGAAATTATATCCACTGTTCACAAAATGAGAATGCATGCTACGTGTATGAGCAGCACCATGAATAAGAATGTACATATGTATACACTTGTTTAGGCCCAGACCATCTGGAAAAACACAGGGACCTGGTAAAGTATCACCTCTAGAAATAGCAGCTGTGGAACTAGGACTGGGGAGAGAAGGTGTTCTTGTTTTTGTTTTTTAAAAACTTAAAAAAAATTTTTTTGTAGTTGTAGATGGACAGCATGCCTTTATTTTATTTGTTTATTTTTATGTGGTGCTGAGGATCAAACCCAGTGCCTCACACCTGTGAGGCAAGCGCTCTGCCACTGAGCTACAGCCCCAACCCTAAAAACTTTTCTTTTGTAGTCGTACATGGACAGCATGCCATGCTGTTTATTTTTATGTGGTGCTGAGGATCAAACCCAGTGCCTCACACATGCTAGGCAAGCACTCTGCTACTGAGCTGCACCCCCAGCCCAGGAAGGAGTTTTGAAGGACTAAGTCCTTGCACACTTCTAGCCTGTCTGAAATTGTTCAAGTTTAGATTCCTGGTTTCTTTTTTTTCTTTAAATTTTTTTTAGTTGTAGATGGACGCAATATCTTTATTTATTATGTGGTGCTGAGGATCGAACCCAGTGACTCACGCATGTGAGGCAAGCGCTCTACCACTGAGCCACCACCCCAGCCCCAGATTCCTGGTTTCTTTAAAAAATAATATAGATATTTTAGAATAAAACTGTTCTACAATTCTTCCCCAAAATATGATCTTACTCTGGTCCTCCCCGAGTTCAGTAAATAACTTTACCAATGTGTCCCTAGCACAGCCCTGGGTGCTGTCCTTGACTCTCCCTCTCCCTTATGTTGTCCCCCCATATATCTGGTCCCTTAGAGTATAGTACATCTGTTCCCCCCTCCCCATCTCAACTGCCACAATTGCCAAGCCTCCATCATCTCTTCTGAACTGCAGCAACATCTGGAGGGGTCTGTCCTCTTTGAGCATGCTTCCTTCCCAGCCAGTCTCTACGTTGCTACCACATCCATCTTTCTTCAATATGACTAATCATTCACTTCCCCTAATCCAAACCCTTCAATGGTTTCCCAGCTTGTTTTGGATAAAATTCAAACTCGTTACACCCACAAGTGCTACTTTGCACAGCCTTCCTGTCTTTTCAACTTTATCTCCTGCAGTCTTCTCTCCATTTGCCAAATATGGGCCAGTGGTCCCCTTTAAAGTCACATGACCTTTGTTCAGGCTGATCTCTCTGACTGCAGTACCATCCCAGGCCCTCTATTCCTGGTTCTTAATCGTGGGAGTCCTAGATTTAACATTTTTTATTACGGTGTTTTTCAAATGACCTAATAGATGCTCATTAAATATCTGGAATAAATGGTTTCTGTTTTGTTGTAGCTGTTGAAGATGCAGAAAGTTGGTATGGAAAACCAATGCCAAAAGAAAGAGCAGATGCAATTATCAAATTAATTGAGAGCCAGATACAAACCAACAGGAGTCTTGTACCACAACCCCCTATTGAGGATTCACCTCAGATCAACATCATGGAGATAAAAATGACCTGTCCACCTCCTTATGAAGTTGGTGATGTGGTAGGCAAAATGTGCATGATTGATTTAAGTTATGTATATCAACATGCTTTGTTCTCTGACTTTCTTCCTAAATATATAATATTCTTAATTTATCCTAATACCAGTGGATAAACCAGTTGTTAGTGTGATATTTACTTAATGGTTATAATTAGTAAAGATGGTTTATCCTCTCTTTTATTCTTCACTTTTACACTTACTTAGGTCTGAATTTTCATCCTGATCAATTGCTATTTATTACCACCTGGTGCTTTGTGGCTTTTTCTTGTTTCCTTAGTTCAGTTTGTGCCCTGACAGCCCAACTATGCACAAAACTACCATGATTGTGTGTCTGCTTGAGAAGGATGGCATAGGTGGGCCAATCTTTTGAACTTAACTCTGGATTACACAAGAAAGCAGTCCAATTTTTCAAAAACCAATTCTTCAAAAAGGAATCAAGTTATACATGAAACCCTGAACATAAAGCCTTTTATAAAAATGTTTGGGGTTTGAGGTTTTGTGTGTGTGTGTGTGTGTGTGTGTGTGAGAGAGAGAGAGAAAGAAAGAGAGACACACACACACAGAGACAGGATCTTGCTGTGCTGCCCAGGCTGGCCTTAGACTCCTGGGCTTGAGTGATCCTCCCTTCCTGAAGAGCTGAACCGTAGCTGTGTACTGCCATGCCCAGTGGTTGTTTTGTTATATTCTGCTCTGTGTTATATTAGACCACACCTGAAAAAGGTGAGGTCTTTCAGACAGAAGAAATAAGGCAGCAGGCCTGGGATGAAGGAGTGTTTTTTAAAATTTATTTTTGTAGTGTACATGGACACAATACCTTTATTTCATTTATTTGTTTTCATGTGGTGCTGAGAATCAAACCCAGTGCCTCATACATGCTAAGCAAGTGCTCCACCACAAAGCCACAACTCCAGCCTGGAAGGAAGCATTTTTTGACTCTTCTTTATTTTCTGTGTATTTGCACAAATTTTGAGTATTGGTTATGTTTTCTTAACCTGACAATATAGATTGAAACCAGATAAGTTAACCTCTTGAGAAATTAGGAAACAAATTAAAAAGCAGAAGGGTTTTTTGGCAATGTGTCTTAACACTTTAACTGTTCACACCCTTCAAACTAGCTATGCAAACTTATAGGAATTTATCCTATAAAACATATCTGTAAGCATGCAGATATGTCTATTGGAAGGAATGTTGGTTGCAATGTGGGTTCTGATACCAAAATTGGAAACAACCCAGCAAGAGAGACTGAGCTTGCCCAATTACTACAAGTTTTTGAATGAAAAGCAGCATATAGTATGATTTTATTTTTGTGTAAAAAATCTTAAAAAGAGTTAACACATTATTTATTATAGGACATAGAATATGTATTTAGAGGAATGACACCAAATTGTTAAGTGATTATCAGAAAGATGGGATTATGGGAACTCTTAATTTTTAAAAAAATTTTTTTAGTTGTTGATGGATCTTTATTTTATTCATTTATTATCTATATGTGGTGCTGACGATTGAACTCAGTGCCTCACACATGCTAGGCAAGCGCTGGTCTACCACTGATCTACAGCTCCAGCCCCTCTTAATTTTTTTAAAGAACTTATGAATAGGAAAAATTTATTAGGGAAGCAGACTAAATGGTCAAAAATCAGTGAATTGGCCGGGTGCAGTGGTGCATACCTGTAATCTCAGCAGCTTGGGAGGCTGAGGCAGGAGGATCACGAGTTCAAAGCCAGCCTCAGCAACTTATCTAGGTCCTAAGCAACTCAGTGAGACCCTGTCTCTAAATAAAATACAAAATAGGGCTGGGGATGTGGCTCAGTGATCGAGTGCCCCTGAGTTCAATCCCTGGTTGTCTGCCCTCAATCAGTGAATTAAAAAACAAGCCACATTAATGTGTAAATCTATAATTGGCCCTTTAAATTACTAATATAGTAAACAAGCTATTAGCTAGCCTCCTCAATGAGATAAAAACCATAAATATATAAAATTTAGTCTTTGGAAAAAGGAAATAAAGAGATTCAGAGTACATTTAAAGAATTAAGAGAAAGCTATACAACTCCATGCTAACTGATATGAAAACATGTTTAAAGGGATGGGGGCCGTATTTTAGGAATGCATGAAATATCAAAAGTTGAATAAAAGTGATATAAAAAACTTAAATTGATCAATAGCCATGGAAAAAAACTTGAGAAAACTGTCCAAGATCAATGTCTCTGGAGCATCAGGTTCACCAAGTTTCAAAGATAACTTTTTTTAAAAAAATTTAACAGTTTTTTTTTTAGTTGTAGATGGACACAATATCTTTGTTTTTTACGTGGTGCTGAGGATTGAACCCAGTGCCTCACGCATGCAAGGCAAGTGCTCTACCACTGAGCCACAATCCCAGCTCTTCCAGGGTGACTTATTTTTAACCTTCAAAGAATAGGTAATTCCTTAGCTATTTCAAACCTTTCCAAATTTGAAGACCGAAGTATCATCACAATTCATTTATGAAGCCGAAATATAACAAAGGTAGCCCAAAGAAAACTATAGACCAATCATGAATATCAGTACAAACAAAATCTAAGTAAAACATTAACCATTCTCAACTCCATTAGTACATTAAAAGAAGTTTGTGACAGCCTGCACAACTTACCAAGGCTGTGTCTCAAAACTCAAATTTTAAAAAGGGAAGTATGGGGCTGGAGTTATGGCGCAGTGGTAGCGTGCTCGCCTAGCACGCATGAGGCACTGGGTTCAATCCTCAGCACCACATAAAATAAAATAAAGATATTCTGTCCACCTACACCTAAAAATAAATATTTAAAAAAAAAGGGGGTAAGTATATGAGTTTGGTGCAGTGACATGTACCTATAGTCCCAGCACTTGAGAGGCTAAAATAGAAGGGTCCCCATTTTATAACAAATGTGAATAACTTCCAAACCATTAAGCCCAGGAATTCAAGACCATTCTAGGCAACATAGATTCCGACTCAAAAAAATAATAAATACATGAATCAGTGAAGTTTAAATTAATAATTCAGATCATTTATCAGTATTAGGAAACTTAATACAAAAGTTCATCAACTTAGGAAGAGAATACGTCCACATAAATGCATTATAAATTGAATATATCATGAGTTGAAAATGCATTTAATATACCACAACTAGCAAACAACACAGCTCAACAATACAATACACTGTAGAGTGTAAGTTGTTCAACCTCATGATTTCATGGCTGATTATGAACTGTGTGACTCACTGCCACTACCCAGCATCACAAGATGTCATACTATATATCATTACTTTGGGAAAAGATCAAAATTGAACATTTGAAGTACAGTTTATAACAGATGTGAAGAATTTCAAACCCTTGTAAAGCCCAAAAATCGAACAATTAACAGTCAGGGACTGGCCTGGAGTTGTAGCTCAGTGGTAGAGCACTTAACTAGCATGCATGAGACACTGGGTTTGATTCTCAACACTGCATACAAATAAATAAAATAACAACTAATTAAAAAAAGAAAAATGTTGTTTAAAAAAAGTCAAGGACTGTTTGTATAACTCACTGATGTATTATTAGGTCAAAGGAGGAAGGAAAAACTGAATCATTTGTATATGTATTAAAGAAAAACAATTCATAAAATTTCAACATTCATTCCTGTTTGAAAAATTGCTTAGGGCTGGAGATGATGTTCTTTGGTTGAGTGCAAGACGAGATTCAATTGTAGATAAAAATATTGTAAATCTGGAGCCCCCTTTTGTACCTAAAGGTAAAAACAGTCTTAATAATCTTGCAAAGAAGCCGGGCGCGGTGGCGCAAGCCTGTAATCCCAGCACTTAGGGAGGCTGAGACAGGAGAATTGCGAGTTCAAAGCCAGCCTCAGCAAGGGCAAGGCACTAAGCAAATCAGTGAGACCCTGTCTCTACATAAAACACAAAATAGGGCTGGGGATGTGGCCCAGTGGTGGAGTGCCCCTGAGTTCAATCTCCAGTACCAAAAAA
>PVHX01027213.1:0-19699 GCA_004024805.1 Geosciurus inauris | reverse complement strand
TTCTTCCTTTCCAAGTCACAAGCTTGTCTGTGTCCTCCCTCTCCCCTCAGCCCACAGTTTGCTAAAAACTGTAGCTCCAGGCAGGGATAACTTCTATTTCTGCCTCCTTTCATGAGTAGGAGGAGCCTGCCCTGCCTCTGGCTACAGGCGGGGTGTCTGGCTTTAGTTTCCCATCTCGGCATGGAGCTCTTTTATTTTCATTTATTCTGAAAGAGCCAACATTCTACCTAATATCTCTCCTGGTTCCAGACCCAGATGTCCATAAGCTGTGGCTTCCGCTCAGCTCACAGCTTTGTGCTTCTGTCCCAATTCTAGGATACAGAAGTGTTTATTTAAATTTTAAGCTCGATAACTTTATCATTGCTTCATGTTTGGATTAGAGATGTGTCAAGAAACAAACTTTTGGGGCTGTCTGGACTATGTTTGCATGTTGACTTTTTTAGTTAATTGGCGATGAAACGCATTTAGTTCAATCGTTAGTTCATTTTTAGGAGAGAGCAGGATTTAGAATATTCTTTAATTAATAAACTATTCTTTAATAAGTAACTATTATTCTTTAACCAAGAATAATAGTTCTTGGGCTGGGAATGTAGCTCAGTGATAGAGAGCTTGTCTAGCATGTTTGAAACCCTGGGTTCCAACCCTAGTACTAAAAAGAAGAGCAGTTCTTTAAATACTTTTCTCTTAACGCCTGCTTATCTAATAATTAGCTTATCAAATGACCTAATTCAGTTGTCATGGTATTGAAAAACATCAAACTTCATATCTTCCAGTTCATTTTCTTATCTACATTTTTGTAGAACAGCAAACTTGCTTTCTTTTTTCTTTTTCTTTTTCCTATCTATCTTTCTTTCTTTTTCTTTTTCTTTTTCTTTTTCTTTTTTTTTTTTTTGATAAAAAAGAAAGATGGAGAAAATGTCATCTCTTAGTCCTGGAATTCTGGAATTTTCTAATGATTATTTTTACCAAGTAAATAAGCCCAGGAATAAATGAAATGTGGTTTACTGCTTATGCTTCCTGGAATTTCTTACAGCCAACGCAGAATTATAGCATCTCAGAGCTGGAAGACATTCCTCATATGACCACATTGAATTTTTTTTCCCTGTGGGTCTGCATCAAATTTGTGAGCTGGTGACTAAAAGGCTAAGACTTTAGAGAGTCCTGTGGCAAAGGTAAAAGCCCACTTCAAAGAAAGTTCAGGCATCCCACTGGTTGCTTTGAAGTGAATCCATTTCCATGAAAAATATTCTGAAAACTTTCTGATGGGAACAGACAAAACAGAGAAGGCCATTTCCCCTCCTCTTTATTACAAATGGAATCTTATTTCCAGTGGCATGCTGGTACATGTTTAACAAGGAGCTGTCAAAGAGAAAAAAAGAAAAACTATGAAAGGTTTGCCAACTTCCATGGTGTAAATACTCCCACTGTGGCTGATTTTAAGCTATTAACATGTCATCGCTACACATAGAATTGGGGAGAGAGGCCCCACATTGGTTTTCTGGATTGGTAAGAGTCAGAATACAGACACTTTCAGGCCTCAAGGATTTCCAGCCTCTCAGAAGGATTGAGCATAGTGGAGAGTTGCTGAAACACTTTTTCTTTTTTGGTACCAGGGATTGAACTCAGGGGTACTCAACCACTGACCCACACCTCCAGCCCTATTTTGTGTTTTATGTAGAGACAGGGTCTCACTGAGTTGCTTAGCACCTCTCCGTTGCTGAGGCTGGCTTTGAACTCACGATTCTCCTGTCTCAGCCTCCCTAAGTGCGGGGATTACAAGCGTGAGCCACCGTGCCTGGCTTGAAACACTCTTTTCTTGGTCTTTGTATCACCGTGCTGTCCTCTTCTTTCTCTAGTGCTCAGGGTGATCTAAATCTCTCTGTCAGGCTCTTCTCTCCTTCTCTGCCTGTCTGCACTCCCTCTGGAGCCTCTCTCTTCTTTCCCTGGGGTGAGCTCATCCAGCCCTCTAGCTTTAAATATCATCAAAGTGCTGTTAACGCCTGTGTATTTATCTCCAGTCCAGACCCTTTTTTGAGCTCCAGACTTGTATAGCCAACTGCCTATTCAGATATCTCTGCAGCAAATTTAACTTGTCCCAGACTGGAGTCGTTCCTCCTCCTCCTCCCATCTTCCTTATCTAAATAAATGGAACTACTGCACATTCATTTGCTGAAGCCACAAACTTACAAGCCATCTTTGCAAACTCCCTCTCTTGTAACAGACAACCATTACCAAATACTACAGTCTTCCACTTTTCAAGTATTTCTTAAGTCTGTCCATATGTCTCCATCTGCCCATCCCTGTCAACTTGTGTATGGACTACTGCAACTGCATCTAAATAAACTCCTAAGCCTCTTCCCGACACCTTTTCCTGGCCCTCCCTTTTGACCTTCTGACAGTGACTAGAGGTCTTTAAAACATGCTTAAAGCCTTCATTGGCTTCCCATTGTATTTGTTTATTTATTTATTTACTTACTTATTTCCATCCTGGGAATCAAACACAGGTCCTTGTGCATGCTAGGCAAGTACTCTACCACTGAGCTACACCTCCAGATCCCATTGCATTTAACTGAAAATAAAACATCCCACTAAGGCCTATAAGTATCTGCATCATTAGATTTCAGATTAATTTTCTAACTTCATCCTTTGCCACTCTTCTCATTTATTACACTCCAGCCACAAGAGTTGTTTTAGGTTTTTTTTTTAATATATTTTTTTAGTTGTGGATGGACACAATAACTTTATTTTATTTATTTATTTTTATGTAGTGCTGAGGATCAAACCCAGTGCCTCACATGTGCTAGGCAAGTACTATACCACTGAGCTACAACCCCAGCCCATTGTTTTAGGTTCTTTACATATAAAAGATATTCCTTATCTCACATATGCACTGAAATGTAGCCCCCACCCTAACCCACACCACCAGCTTCCACCTATAATTCACCTTTCTTATCATCTTTCTGGACTTGGTGCATCCCTCTTTCAGAAAGGCCTTTCTTGGTCTCCCAACCAAGACCCAGTCCCCTTTAACAGTCTTCTATGATATTCCATTCACCTTGTAGTGCTTAATATGACTTGTAATTCTAGGTATTGAACTGTTTGCTTATTTCTTGTCTGTCTTCCCCCAATAGACTATGCAAGGACTATAATCCTCCATAAATGCAAGGACTATGATTGTTATGCTCATTGTAAGCCAAGTCCAAAGTAAGTGCTCAATGAATATTTGTTGAATGATAAAATGAATGAATAAGTGAAATATCAGATTTTCAGAAAAACATTTTTAGGTTATACATTTTGGGCATGTATGAAGGGGACGTTGGAGTGGCCATTGGCGTTGAAGCTTTTAGGATGCTGCAATTGGGAAAAGAATTCCATAGTAAAAAACTCATAGTCCCTTTGATTATGGGACTCTTATAGTCCCTTCGATGATGGGACTCTTAATTTGGGGCTGGGATTGTGGCTCAGTGGCAGAGCACTTACCTTGCATGCGGGAGGCATTGGGTTCGATCCTCAGCACCACATAAAAATAAATAAATGGAATTTATTTATTGGGCATTGGGTTCGATCCTCAGCACCACATAAAAATAAATAAATGGAATAAAGATATTGTGTCCATCTACAACTAAAAAAAAATCTTTTTTAAATTGAATTAATTTATCCCTAAAAACCAAACCAAGGCTGGGCATGATGGCAAATGCCTATAATCCCAGCAGCTCAGGAGGCTGAGGCAGGAGGTTCATGAGTTCAAAGCCAGCCTCAGCAATTTAGCAAGGCTCTAAGCAACTCAGCGAGACTCTGTCTCTAATTAAAATATAAAAAAGGCTGGGGGTGTGGCTCAGTGATAAAGCAAGTCTGGGTTCAATCCCTGGTACCAAAAACAAAATAAAACAAAACAAAACAAAAAAAAAGCCCAAGGAAAAAGCTAAACTTCTTCAAGTATGATTAACATTCAAAACAAATGATCAAGTAATATTACCACCAAGCAGATTTATTTTTTGAACTGAGCACCGAAGGAAAAGTCTAGCATGGAGGTTAGACCACATGCTCTGAAGTTAGAGTCAATTCTGACATTTAAGTGGTGTGGGAAATTGAAAATTTTCTTAGCATCTCCTTTACTTCCTCTTTAAAGCAGGAACACTATCATCTACTTCTTAGAGTTTTTATGAGATGTGTCAAAAATGCATACAAAGCTGGGCACAGAGGCCCACTCCCATAATCCCAGCTGCTCAGGAGACTGAGGTGGGAGGATCTGAATTTGAGCCCAGTGTGGGCAACATAGCAAGACTCTATTTAAAAAAAAAGGAAAAAATTCCACCACAAAATTCACTATGTTTAATTTATTTAATTTCTCTGAGCCCTAGTACTTTTCATTTGTAAAACAAATTAAACATGACTTCTTTTAAGACCCATCTGGTGCAGATTCTGTCTCATTCTACATGGAGTTGTCACTCGGTATCCATGGGGGATGGCTTCCAAGAAGCCCACAGCTACCCAAATCTTTCAAAGTCACATCCCTTACATGTTATTTACACATCACCTATACTTTAAATCATCTCCAGTTTACTCATAATACTTAATACAAGGGGCTGAGGTTGTGGCTCAGTGGCAGAGCGCCTGCCTCGCATGTGTGAGGCACTGGGTTCGATCCTCAGCACCACATAAAAATAAGTACAACAAAAATAAAGTCACTGTGTCCATGTATAACTAAAAAATATTTAAAAAAAAATACTTAATACAATGTAACTGCTATGTAAATAGTTGTTATGCTGTATTGTGGAGAATAATGACAAGAAAATGTGCCTGTTCATATTCAGTACAAATGAAATTTTCTTTGCAAATATTTCCAGTTTGCAGTTGGTTGAATCCAGGGATGCAGAACCCACAAATATAGAGAGCCATCTCTAGTGTTCATGCTCTCAGAGCCGTCCCTACTGAGCTGAAGTGACGATGAAGGACATTGCGTTGTGAGGGCCCTCTATGGTGCACCTCGGCAGGAACAGGCTGTATTTGTTCACTGTTTTGCAAAGAAACTGCCTGTTTAGGTTGCTCTCACCTAGTACTAGTACACTTGAGTTTTAGAGTCGACTTTAAAATGTATTTTAAAAGTAATTAGTGATTTTTTTTTGTACCGGGGATTGAGCCCAAGGGTGCTTAACCACTGAGACACATCCTGAGCCTTTCTATTTTTTATTTTTTATTTTTATTTTTTTTTAATTTTTTTTTTTTGACACAATGTCATTATTTTATTGGTTTGTATGTGGTGCTGAGGATCGAACCCAGGGCCTCACGCATGTGAGGCAAGCGCTCTACCACTGAGCTACAATCCCAGCCCTCTATTTTTTATTTTGTGATGGGATCTCCCTAAATTGCGCAGGGCCTTAGTAATTTGCTGAGGCTGGCTTTGAACTCGGGGTTCTCCTGCCTCAGCCTCCTGAGCCACTGGGATTATAGGCATGAGCCTCCACACCTGGCTCATTGTTGTTTCTGTTTTGCATTTTGACATAAGATGTGAAGTGTCTTTTCAAATAGTTATTTGTCATCTTTGTATCTTCTTTGATCTGTGAAGATTGTTGACCCATTTTTGGATAGGGTTGTTCATTTTCTTATTTTTTTAAAATAATTCAGTAGTTCAGTTTAATGGTTTTTAGTATATTCTCAGTGTTTTGTATCTATCAACATGGTTAATTTTACAACATTTTTATTGTCTCCAAAACTCATACCAACTAGCATTCTTCCCTCCCTCTAGCACTAGGCAGTCATTAATTTACTTTCTGCTTCCGTGAATTTGCCGGTCCTGGACATTTCATGTAAATGGAATCATTTGATATGTGGTCCCTTATTACTGCCTTCTTCCACTTAGCATAACATTTTCAATATTCATCCTTATTACAGCATAGCTTCACTGGATAGTGCTCCATTGTGTGAGTATACCACATGATTTTACTTATTCATCCATTGAAGTGTTTTTTAAATACAGTTTCATCCAATCTACTGATTTTAGCTCATCTTCAAACTTCACTTTATAAAGAAACTCCAATTACCAATTCCTAAGATTTTGGGGGGTTCAGTGTAAATTGGGCTGCTTCTCAGTTTCCCAACTTTTGCCATAAACTTTGGTATTCCCAGGTTTTCTAAATAAATTATCATTCTAGCACCACGAATTTTGTTTTTAGTTTCTTCTCTCCTATTCTCTTTGTCCTTATGGTTTATACCACCCTCACCTCAAAATCTCATTCTTTATACTTCAGAAAAAAATGGAAGGGAATAAAGGCTAATACACTCAGTCAACTATCATTTTTAACCAAAATTCCTAAGATTAGTCTTTAATAATACAAGAAGAAATGGTTTTAATCTAGTTTTATGAAACCAACAGAAATAGTATAAAATGGGTGTACCAACACTATTAGAAAAGCTCTAAATAGTTAACTTAGACAAATGTATGCATACAAGAAGCTATAAATAATATACAGTGTGGGTCTGGTTTTGTTTTAGATTAATATGACCAATGGAAATCTCTCTGCCCTGATCCCTCCTGCTCCTTTCATTGTTCATGGTTCAGTGCCTTCTATGGAGATTTTTCTGTGTCCTACACTATCCTATATCTCCTACCCTCCTCTACCAACAAGTCCTCTTCCTGGTGTCAGGCCGAATTTTGGACCAATTGCAGAGAGTTCTGTCTCTAAGTCCCTCAAGGCTCCTTTAAGTAGACTACAGTACATGTTCCGACTTTAGCTGCGTTCGTTCCCAGTGTCCTCCTAATGGTTTTACATACTGCTGACACCTAGAGATCCACTTTGTTTCAAGACCCCATAAAAATGACTTTCAGTATTTGCCCTTCTCTGTTGTTGCGGCTACTGTGCAATACCTCAGCTTATCCACACTACCTGGTTTCCTAAAAGAGACTGACTTCCAGGATCTGTGGATGTTTGCTGAAAACAGAATTCTCCATAGTGTAATAATCATGGATTCTGTTATTTCCTGGTTCTTGTTACATTCTTAAGAATGTGACACTGATATACGACATGAGACATAGTCCCTATGCTTTATTTGTATGTGTTATTTGTTTAGCGTAGATGGGACTTAACTGGATATTACTTTGTTCAATCTGAATTATGCTATAAATTAGAATAATCCATGTTCAGACAATGTAAGCTATAACTCTGCCCTAGCAGGTGATAATTATTTTATAAAAGTGTTCCCTATGTAGTTCCACTGCCTTTCTGACTTCCAGTTTGAAATCACACCTCATGCCTGAGGATCTTTGAGGCGTCTTTGGGCCTCAATGTTTTTTTAAAAACAAAACAAAAAACTTTGCTTTGTGGACCAGGTTTACATGGAAATTCCAAGTTTCTAGTCCAGATTCTTCTTCCAACTTGCTGTGTGGCCTTCCACGAGTCATTTCCTACTCGCTCAGTCATCTCCTCATTTCAGCGTGGAAGGAGTGCCTATTAGCTTCTCAAGGGCATTGTAATAAAGGGGAGAGCAGTGGTCAAAAGAAAAGGAACTAAAAATACCAAGATCCCCTCAACAGGTCCAATCTGTGACAAGAAAAAACCAAAATAGTACCAGTAAGCCCAGCATGTACATAGCCCAAACCAAAAGCTTGTTTTGTTATGAGAAAAAAAAAAAAAAAAAAGGAACAATGTCTGATTTTAACATTCACACATTCCAAACCATAGTCTTCCAAGCCCTTCTCCTGCAGCCAACCCGGATGGTAGGAGCCAGGTCTAGAGGAAAGTTTCCAGAAAGCACATTTTGGCAAAGGTTGCCTTTAAACCTACAGAGAATACAGTTCAGGACTTTTTATTTTTAATTTTATTATTTTTTTATTTTATAGAACACTTTCACTCCTTTTTGCCACAGTTTTCATGGACCATGTTTATTTTCCCTTTTCAGGTCATGGTATATGGATTTTTTGTAGTCAGATGTGAGGAACAGACCTATTTCTTGAGGGTTTTTTTTTTCTTCTTCTTTCTTTTCTTACAAAATTCTTTCAACTTGTAGGAGGAGCCAAAGGCTAAGGTTATATTTTAAGAGAATCATTCTTCCAATGTGCTCATTAAATTACTTCAGAGAAAGAATGAGGGATGAAAGTCCACCTTCAAACTGCTTGCAGAAGAGATTAACACATGCCAAGTGAAAGAAATGATTATTGATTTTAATCACAGTCCCTGGACAAATGGCCTATGTGGCCTACAGTCTGGCACCCAGAAATGGCAGTGGTCCCTGGGGTCTGTTTGGGATCGTTTTGTAAACCAAAAAACAACCACTGCAAGTGTACTGGTTTTAGAGGAATGTCCACGAAAATTGCCCTTCTTCTCTTCACAACATGTCATTACAGAAAAATAGAAGCCCGTACATTCCAGTCTGATTTCCATGTAACTTTGCAAGTCTGTGAATTTTGCCATGAGGTAAGGGGCTGATTCAAAGATCCAGAATCCTTTTGGTGCCACAGACACTATTTTAAAATGGATATTCCTTTGGGTTTCTTGGTGTTATTCAGCTAGGGTCATGGAATAAATGGAGCTCTGTCTGACCAAGAACTTCCAGTCCTGGTAAACAAGAACAGGGATGCCTGGTGGCCAAAGTCACTGCCTTGTGTTTTAAAGGTTAGGAGTTCAAATCTTGTGGGTTTGTTCATATGTTCAAGTGTGCACGTAGCTTGGTTGAAGAAGCAATATCACTGCACACTAGAATCTGGTGTATCCATAACTAAGTTCTGGCTACAGTTAATTAAACAAGAACTTCCTATGGAATTCTTTACCTTATAGATCTTGGACAAAAGGCAGTATTCCAGAAAGCACAGGAAAGCTTTATTTTCCACACTTCCTGCCCCCTACTTGTATATGAATTTGAATTCCACCACCTAGACACAGAGTCTGTGCTTGCCACATTCTTTAAATTTTGATATACCTGTGACCACAGGCCTCCCTTCCCCTCTTCATTGTCTTTTCTTCTGATTTTCTGGGGAGATAACTTACAGATTGAAAGATATGTTCCTTACATTGACAACCCATTGAAAATAGGCCCCACTGAAAGAAAACATAACCTTCATTTTTAAGGCATGTAGTTTCAGCGGTCCAATCTTCATAATACCTTGTTTTCCTGTGGCATTTTACTGTTTAGAAAGCACTTTACATAAATAATCTCCTTTTATAATCATAGCCATTGGGTAAGGCAAATATTGTGCCCATTTTACAGACAAGAGAAATGAGACCCAGGGAGAGGGAGGGATGGGGAAAGGTTGGTCAACAGGTTTTAAGTTATAGTTAAACAGAGAAAAAAATGTTCTGGTGTGCTATTGCACAGTAAGATGACTGTAGATAACCATAATGTACTGTACACTTCAAAAAAGCCAAAGGAAAAAATATTAAATATGTTCAGCTCAAAGAAATAATAAATATTTGTGGAGGTAGATATGTTTACCCTAATTTGAACATTACACAATGTGTACAGTCATTGAAACATCATATGGTACCTCATAAGTGTGTATACATTTCAATGTGTCAATTTTAAAATTTCTAAATAAGTAAAAATAAAATTATAAAAAAGACAAGAAAAATGAGACCCATAGAAATTAAGAAGCTTTCTCAAAATGGCTAGGGGTATAGCTCAGTGGTAAAACATTTAGCTAGCATATGAGAGGCCCTGGCTTTGATCTCCAGCACTTTCAAAATTATAGATCCAAGTAGTGTCAGAACCAGTACTTGAACTCAGGCCTTCATAACTCCACAGGTTTTCATCACTATAGTAGAACTGTTTCTGATAGCAAAAAAAATTGCCAGAGAATCAAACTGATGTTTGAGATTTTCTTTCTGGTCCTTCTTTATCAAGCTATGCCACTGTCATCTTGGAAAGAAAATATAATACTGATTGGAGCTCCCTATAGCTGCTGAAAGGCCAAGAGTGGAGCAGTTTAATTATCTGCAATTTTATTCCCCCCATGCAACCATAAATAAAGGGAAGTAACTAACCCTTGGAGCCCTCTTGCACCAAGGATGCCTGAAATTAGAAATATCCCAGTATTGTGACCTGAAGTTGCCTCCACAGGAAGTTCTGCTTTTTAAATTAAAACTTGAGCCATTTTTTTTCCAGTTACTCTTATTACTAATGGGGCTCTGGACAAATAATTCCCAGGAAAGCTGTCCATGTATATGTGAGATGAAGATAATCATGATGGCTGCTCCCTACCTACCTGACAAAAGTGTTGGGAAAAGCAGTAAAATAATGTCTGTCATGTGTTTTGAATGCCTAGAAAGAAAGACAGGGTTCACAAGCAAGGGTGTAATTATATTGAGTCACCAATGATATCATCGTCTATAGTTTACATATGTGGTTGTTGCCTAAGATACTGCTGAATATAATTTGACCATCATGTTTGATGCTTTAAAGACATGATGATGTTACAATAAATTAGGAGAAAATCCCGCATTGGGGAAGGAAGGTATCCTTTTCTTTTAAATTCCTATATGACTGAAATTTATTTTGGGTTATCTTTTCCAGCTGGTCTTGCAATTAGGACTACCTCCAAGGTTCACAAAGCACTCCTTCCATTTCTTCATCAGCGAGGTGATTTCCCCTCTAGCTTGGTCTGGAGGCTGTGGTGGGAGAGTGACCAGCAGAATAGAGAGAAAATGTGTCTGACTCTGCTGAGGGCCCACCAAAATGTGGAAGCCCAAAAGGAGGATTTCTTTCTTTCTTTTTATGGTACTAGAGATTGAACCCAGGACCTCATGCATGCTAGGCAAGTGCTCAACCACTGAGCTACATCCCCGCAGTAGGGGCTTCTATGGCCAAACATCTAGAAAACCTAACTCTGTTAGGCCTGTTGCCCTAGACCAATGTCTTGTCCTTTGCCTAACAGGGCTAGACCAAATGACCTTCTCCCAACCACCATTTGAATTTGTTTAAAAGAATAATTCTAAAAACTGAAACCATAGTTCATAACATATAAATAACCTTTTAGTATGACAGGCACTACATGAGATACTGGGGATTCAAAAGGTAAAACACTATTGCTCAGAAAAATGGCTGTCCTTGAAGGAGATAAGCAAGCATTCAAATAGGACCCCCATCTAGCACAGTGTCTGACACACAGTAGGACTGTAAATGTACTTGCTGAATGGATGGGCAATAGTGTGCTACAAGGTAGCAAGAACCATAAGAAAAGCATGGGGCTGGGGTTATGGCGCAGTGGTAGCGTGCTCGCCTAGCATGCATGAGGCACTGGGTTCGATCCTCAGCACCACATAAAAATAAAATAAAGATATTCTGTCCATCTTCAACTAAAAAATAAATATTAAAAAAAAGACTTTAAAAAAAAAAAGAAAAGCATGATGTGTGTGGAAAGAGGTAAGAGGGCATCTAACCAAGAATAACAAGAGAGCCAGACACATTGGCGCATGCCTGGAATCCCAGTGGCTGGGGAGGCTGAGGCAGGAGGATCTCAAGTTCAAAGCCAACCTCAGCAACTTAGATAGTCCCTAAGCAACTTAGCAAAGCCCTGTCTCAAAATAAAAAATAAAAAGGGCTGAGGATGTTTCTCAGTGGTTAAGCACTTCTGGGTTCAATACCTGGTACCAAAAAAAAAAAAGGCAAGAGAAAAGGTGAGTGTGGTCAAGCATGCCTGGAATCCCATCTACTCAGGCTGCTAAGGCCAGAGGATTGCAAGTTAGAAGCCAGCTTGGATAAGTTAGTGAGGCCCTTTCTCAAAATAAAGTTTTTTAAAAGGGCTGGGATGTCACTCAGTAGAGCACCCCTGGGTTCAATCTCCAGTACTGGAGGGGAAAATGACAATGGAAAAAAATGACAGCAAGAAAGACCATGCACAATGCTACACACAGGACAGGGTGGGAAAGCATGCAGCTGATGACAACAAGAACATAGTGTGTCAGGCTCCTTATTCTATTTAGTTCACTTAAAAAAAAAAAAAAAAAAGCCAGTCACAGCCCACTAAAGTTCTCAACCCACCATGTGAAAAAGAACTTTCCCTTCTACATATCTGTTGGCCTTGCAACTGAGAACTAAACAACAGAATTTAAATATTTGCTGAGGAGCTCTTAAATTTCTGTATTTAGGCAAAATCTGTTTCCATTCCATTTCAATGTTATTCTTTACAGAGTCAACAACCAACAATCTGTATTAGTTCTCAATGGCGGCTATAACAAATTGCCATACTGGATGGCCAGAAATAAATTTATTCTCTCAAGGTTCTGGAGGCCAGAAATTTGAAGTTAGTATCACTATGCCGAAATCAAGGTTTCAACAGGGCCACACTCCTCCTGAGGCTCCAGAGGAGAATCTGTTCTTTGCTTCTTTTAACAGCTTCTGGTGACACTGGCAATCCTTGGTTTGTGATGATACTGCTGCAATCAGTTTCCCTGGTCCCACTGTCTTCTTTCTGTTAAATCTCCCTCTGCCTCCCTCTTATGAGGATGAACGTGATTGCACAGGGACAACCTGAATGATGCAGGATAATCTCCCATCTTCAGATCCACGATGTAATCCCATTTGCAGAGTCCTTTTTTGCCATGGAAGGTAACATTCACAGGTTTCAGGGATATCATTGGGGGCAGAAGAGGCATTATTCAGCCCACTACATCATCTGTATCCGAATCACTGAATGTCCAGTACAAACCTTTTGGATACTATCTTAGTTTTTTGTGTTGCTGTAACAGAACACCACACACTGGGCAATTTGTAGGAAGAGGGAAAGAAAGAAAATAGGAGAGAGAGAAAGAAAGAAGGAAGAAACAAAGAGGAAGAGAGAAGACACAAAGAAAGAAAGGAAGAAACCAAGAGAAAGAGAGGAGAGAAAGAGAAAGGAAAGGAATGGTAAGAAAGGAATTCACTTAGCTCACAGTCTGGAGGCTGGGCAGTCCAAGATGCAAGGACAGCATCTGGTCAGGGTTTTCTTCATTCCGTGGCTGAAGGCAGAAGCACAAGAAGGCAAGTGAACAAGAGGGAGCCAAACTCACTTTCCTAACCTCATGATGCTTAACTCACTCCTGTGGTAATGACATCAGTCCATGCACAAGGGCAGAGCCCTCATGATTTAATTGCCTCTTATTAGGCCCCACTTTTCAACACTATTGCAGTGAGGATTATGTTTCCACCACATGAACTTTGGGAGATATAATCAGACTACAGCAAATATTTCAGCTGAGTTCCTCTCTACTCTACTTTAGAAAGGCAGAATAACTCCTCTCCTCTTGCTTTAGGGAGAAGAAAAATGGGCAAAAGAGAGAGAGAACTTTTACTGAGCCTGTTATTTGTCAAATGATGTGCATGCATCTTCATAATAAGATTGTGGGAAGCTATTGTCACCATTTTGCAGAGGACAAAAATGAGGCTTAGAGAGGCCAAGTGACTTGTCCAAGGCCTCCCAGCAAGGAAGTAGTGAAGACAGAAAGTGAACATGGAGCTTTCTGATTTCAAAGCCAATGCCCTTTCCACTACATCAATAGTCCTCAAATTTCAGTAACATGCCAACACATTTAAAGGAAAATTTTTTTCCCACAGACCCCAGTTTGAGAAACAACTGACTTGCCAGGAACAGTGATGCAAGCCTGTAATTCCAATTGCTAGGGAGCCTGAAGCAAGAGGATTGCAATTTAGTAAGGCCCTGTCTCAAAATTTAAAACAAAGTTGGGGAGGGGTCTGGGATGTAGCTCAGTGGTAAAGCACTCCTGGGTTTAATCTTCAGGAAAGGAAGGAAGGAAGGGAGAAAGAGAGAGAAAGAAGGAAGGACGAATGGCTGACTTAAGGAACTAAGTTTTATTTTATAAAAGCATACTTTTTTTTTTTTTTTGTACCAGGGATTGAGCCCACGGGTGCTTAACCACTGAGCCACATCCCTAGCTCTTCTTTATTTTTTTATTTACAGACAGGGTCTCTCTAAGTTGCTGAGGCTGGCTTTGAACTTGAGATCCTCCTGCCTCAGCCTCCTGCGCCTCTGTGATTACGGGCATAAGCAAGCCACTGCATCCGTCCTGCTAAAAGCATACATTTAAAAATGCTCAAGTTGGGCTGAGGTTGTGGCTCAGTGGTAGAGCCTAGCATGTGTGAGGCACTGGGCTCAATTCTCAACACCACATATAAATAAAATAAAGGTGTCCATTGACACCTAAAAAAATAAAAAAATAAATGCTCAAGTTGTCCCCAAATCCTGGTCACTGATGGACCTCAGCTACAGCTATAAGACACCATGGTACTCAGTATTCTTGAGAACTCCACTTCGGAAGCTCTTAATAGGAGGACTTGGGATAGCTGCCTTTCAACCATGCTACTCAGCTGCCTAGGAAGGAATTCAATGACACAAAGCATTTGCCAGTAAGATTTTAACACCACCAGTGTGTTAATATTACAGAGGTGAGTTAATGATTCTCACCGCAGAGATGCTTGAACTTCACTCGGATTAAAGTAAATGACCGTGGCTTTTTCTGAGTTTAATCAGAATGAAAGTTTACCTGGATGTGTTCACGAAAGCTGTGCAGATGGAAAATGTTACCCTTATTCTGGCACATGTAACCACCCATACCTGTAGTAATATTGAAGACTAATTGCTTATCAAGCAATTATTTGGTTATAATTACTAGATGCCAAGTACTAAGCACTTCACATGAATTAATGTATGTAATACTCATGAAAACCTATGAGACAATTTTTTGTTTTGTTTTGTGTTTTTGTTTTTGGTACTAGAGATTGAACCCAGGGGCACTTTACCACTCAGCCACATCCTCAGCCCTTTTTATGTTTTATTTTGAGGCAAGATCTCACTAAGTTGCTGAGGCTGGCTTTCAACTCGCAATCCTCCTGCCTTAGCTGGAGGCACAAGCTGCTGGGATCATAGGCATGCACCACTGCCCCCGGCTGAAAAGTCATATTCTTATTGTCCCTTTATAAAATGATAAGACTGAGGCATAGAAAGGTTAGGGCTATACTTTGGATCTGAAATGTCCCCCAAAGACTCACTTGTTAAAGGCTTGGTCACCAGCCTATGGTGTTATTGGGAAGTAGTGGAAACTTTAAGAAGTGGGGTCTAGTTGGAGAAAGTCAGGTTGTTAGGGATGTGCCCTTGAAGGGGATATTGAGACCCTGGCCCTCTTTTTGCTTCCTGGCTAACACGAGATGAGCAGCCTCCTCTTATTGGGTTCTGCCTTTCAACCTTCCAGCCGTGATGTGCTGCCTCACCACAGGCCCAAAAACAACGGAGCAAGTGACCATGAACTAAATCTCTGAAACTGTAAGACAAAATAAACCTCTTCTCTTTATAAACGGATTATCTCAGATATTTTGTCACACTGACAGAAAGCTGACTAACATAATTAGGTAATTTCTTCAAAGTCACACAGCTAGTAAAAAGTGTAGTGATAGCCAGGTGCAATGACATGTACTTGCAGTTCCAGCTGTTTGGGAGGCTGAGACAAAAAGATTGCTTGAACCCAGGAGTTTGAGGCCAGCCTGGGTCACAGCAAAATCCTATCTCAAAACAACCACAAAAACAATTATAAGGTATACAGCTATGACAGACAATGGGTAGATTATAGGCAATACCTCTGAATGCTCTCTTTGTCATACTGTTAAATAAAAACCAAGTTCCAGAAAAGTTTTTTATTTTAAAGTATAGAGCTAGGATTAAACCCAAGTCATCTGGTTACAGATACCATCTTCTAATACAATAGCCAACAAAGATGTTTCCTCTGTGTCCAAACTCATCTCCTGGACCCAGCCTGAGACCTGAAGTATTACACAAAGCATCAGCCCTGTTCCTGCTTCCTTCATGTTCGTTATCCAGTCACCCAGGGCAACAGCCAAATAAGAAATGACACTATCCCTGCGCTGGATACTAGAAATTCCAATCTACTTTATGTACCACCCATTCCCAACAGTCTCAAAGCAGAGATTAAAATGGAACACCCCTTCCACCCCACACTGCAGGCTCTGTAATCCCTCAGCCTACTATTGTGATCTTTTTTCCTTCAAAGAATCCCTTGGAGCTGGGCGCAATGGCACACGCCTGTAATCTCAGCACTTTGGGAGGCTGAGACAGGAGAATCCTGAGTTCAAAGACAGCCTCAGCAAGGGCGAGGCGCTAAGCAACTCAGTGAGACCCTGTCTCTACATAAAACACAAAATAGGACTGAGGATGTGGTTCAGTAGTCAAATACCCCTGAGTTAAATCCCCAGTACCAAAAAAAAAAGAATCCCTTGGGTAGATGCTGAGGTTACAGGAGAGGCAGCCATATTGCTTATCTCAACCCTCCTAGAAATAGGTGGGCCTCTAGTTTCAAGAGATCCCTTGAATCTTTCATCATTTCTTCAGTTTTCACAACTCAGACATTCTTGCGCGCTGATCATTAAACCTTATCTATTTAGTGAAATTCAGTTCTCATAGTAATTATGATCCAGATGACTGACTTCCTGCATATACCCATGTTGTCTCAGGTTCACATATTCTTAGAGATCTGATCTTGTCTTTTCTAGTATGTATTCCTAGGAAGACTAAGACTCCAGTGTCAAACATGCAAGAGTGCATTCTACTCAAAGAAATAAACTTGGTTTGTTTTCTTTGTTTGTGTTTCTGGGAGGCATATTTCTGGGCCTTCTCTGACTGAAGAATCTAATTACCTGAGCTTAGAAACCTCTTTCCTATGAATTGATTGATGATCGTTTAAATGCCCCAGGCAGCTATGAAAGCTACCCATACTGACAATCAAGAAGCAACTTATGGGCTGGGGCTGTAGCTCAGTGGCAGATCACTTGCCTAGCATGTGTGAGGCTCTAGGTGTGATCCTTAGCACCACATAAAAATAAACAAATAAGCCGGGTACGGTGGCGCATGCCTGTAATCCTAGTAATTTGGGAGGCCGAGATAGGAGAATCGTGAGTTCAAAGCCAGCCTCAGGAAGGGCAAGGTGCTAAGCAACTCAGTGAGACCCTGTCTCTAAATAAAACACAAAATAGGGCTGTACCCCTGAGTTCAATCATCAGTACCAAAACTAAAAAAAATTAAAAATAAACAACATAAAGGAGATCTGTTCATCTACAACTACAAAAATAAAAATAAAAATAAAGAAGCAACTCACTGCCAAAAATTGTAATAATTGTAATAAAGTTAATGCCCTGAAGTTTTTAAATTGTACCTTACTTACTCTGAGGTGAGCATATCCACATCAGTTCCAAAATAAAGGGATTTTTCTCATATCTTAATCACTGGTTTCCAGTCTACTCCTAAGACTCCAAATTTTGAAGTGGTTGATCCCACTAGTTTTCTCCTACATAGTCCAGTTTTGGCGGTCTGTGTCTGGCACTTTAGAATTCAGCAACAGCCACAGTAACACCAATCCTGTCCTTGAACTTGATCATTTGGACTCTGGATTCAACCTCGATGTTTGGACATTTATGAGCAGAAAGTTACTTTCCCAAATAAGGAAGTCAATAAAAGATCCATGTTTACATTTTCTACTCCTTTCCCATTCCCTGCACTTATACGGCCCTTCTCTGAGGTAATATCAATCTATTTAATCAGCTTCCCTAAACTGTAAGTTCTTCTGAGAGGGAAAAATTTTAAAAATTCTTCAAGTATTTTGTTTTCCCTCCACTTCCCTTGGTTAGCGAGCTACAGAAATCTGTGTGGCTGACAGTCTCACAGCTAGATGGGCATTCTTCATCTGACTCCTGGTCCCTCAGGGGGAAAAAAAATGGTAATTCTTATTTTATTATTGAGTATGGATTTTCTGCAGAGAGGTCAGTTCTTCTGAGGGTTAGATTTTCAAACAAATTAAAATGGAACATTTTCCATTTCAGGAATCCAAGCTGAAAGAACACCACTCCATATGCCGCTCTGGGGAGGGTAGTTCACTTCTGAACATTAGCGTCTGCTTTTGCCCCTGTCTCTCCAAGATTCTTGATCCTATATAGAATACAGTGGTTCTCTCCTATTCATAGGGAATCTGCTCTAAGACCTCCAGTGGATGCCTGAAACCACAGCACCAAATCTTTTACAGTTTTTTTCCTTCTATACACACCTATGATAAAGTTTAAGTTATGTTAGTCACAGTAAGAGAGTAACAACAATGACTCATAATAAAATAGGATAATTATAACAAAATAGTGTAATAAAAGTTATTTAAAATGTATTGACTGTTTATTTCTGTATTTTTCTATTTAATGTTTCCAGGCCGCTGCAAATAATGGAAAAGAGAGGACTACTAGATGTTCATGTTATGCACACTGGTCATTCTGGCTACGCAGGCTTTAAATACCCTTTCCTTTCGGGAGAACTGTGAGAAGAGGGGAGGCAGGACTCCATTTCCTACTTTAGAAGTCAAAAAGGATAGTTTCCCTCTTTGCTCCAGCACATCACTTGGGATCAGCTGGTCAGAGACCCCACTAGGACATGATGCCTGTGGGGAGACAGAAGTCACCTGCAGTGGTCATGCTGGTGTTGAGTGTCTGGCAGCATGACACTGAGTGTTCAGGAGTGCCAGGGCATGGCAGCACAATGACAAGGGTCCAGCAGGACAGCACTGGCGGCAAGATCCTAGGCACATTATCCCTGAGACTCTGTACTAGATCCTGGCTGTACCTTGTCTCCCTTGCTTTTATTCATTTCTATCACCTGTTCTCCAAGCTTCTCAACAGTCTGTGAGCTATACAACACTCTTCCAGTAAATTTACTTTCCACTTGAGATTTTCATTGGTTGTCATCAAGAATTTCAACTGGTATACCATTCTCTCCTTCTTGAACACATGACTCAGGAACAACTCAGTGTGTGGTGGACTTGATCAGGTCAAGTCCTTCCCTCCCACTGACCTTCCCATCACTGTACACAGCAATCACTGTACTTTTCCTTAAATCTGCAGAGGCTGTGTGCACTCCAGGAACAGCCATGGAGGACCTTAGACTTCATGTGCGATAGGACCTTGAGTAAACCAGGATGCATGCGAGGATGGATCTGAGAGCTTCTCAGCATGGAGCGGATATGTTCACTTAAGAACAAATACACTTACGTTTCCTGTGTGCGGAAGCATATGTCTGTAATTCTAGTGACTCAGGAGGCTAAGAAAGGAGGATTGCAGTGGAGGCAGCCTTGGCAACTTATCAAGAACCTATCCCCCCACCAAAAAAAAAAAAAAAAAAACAACTGAGGATATAACTGGGGATATAGCTCAGTGGTAAAGGACCCCCGGGTTCAATTCCAAATATAAATAAATAAAAAAGGAACAAATGAAAAAAGCTTTGTATATTGATTCTTTATTTAAAAGATATTTATTTTGATTTATATCCCAAATGTAGAAATAAATCATGTGCGTTGTGGAAGATTTGGGGAAAAAAACAGAAAATGGGAAAAAAACTTTCCTGTCATTCTACCAGTCACCAACAGTCACACTGAGATTTCAGTATGCTTCTAATATTTTTTTCTATCTATAAAAATCTTTTCATAGCCGGACGCGGCGACACACGCCTGTAATCCCAGCACTTAGGGAGGCTGAGACAGGAGAATCGTGAGTTCAAAGCCAGCCTCAGAGCCGGGCGCGGTGGCTCACGCTTGTAATCCCAGCACTTAGGGAGGCTGAGACAGGAGAATCACGAGTTCAAAGCCAGCCTCAGTAATGGTGAGGCGCTAAGCAGCTCAGTGAGACCCTGTCTCTACATAAAACACAAAATGGGGCTGGGGATGTGGCTCAGTGGTCG